>CATLJY010000726.1:0-59527 GCA_949987705.1 Thereva unica
TTAATTTCGATGAATAAAGTGAATTTAAGTTATTTTGGATGTATTTGATGAATAAAACTTAATTTCGACGAATAAAGTGAATTCAAGTTATTTTGGATGTATTTGATGAATATAACTTAACTACGATGAATAAAGTGAATTTAAGTTATTTTGGATGTATTTGATGAATGTAACTTAATTTCGATGAATAAAGTGAATTTAAGTTATTTTCGATGTACTCGATGAATATAACTTAATTTCGATGAATAAAGTGAATTTAAGTTATTTTGGATGTATTTGATGAATGTAACTTAATTTCGATGAATAAGGTGAATTTAAGTTATTTTGGATGTATTTGATGAATATAACTTAATTTCGATGAATAAAGTGAATTTAAGTTATTTTCGATGTACTCGATGAATATAACTTAATTTCGCCGAATAAAGTGAATTTAAGTTATTTTGGATGTATTTGATGAATATAACTTAATTGCGATGAATAAAGTGAATTTAAGTTATTTATTTGATGAATATAACTTAATTTCGATGAATAAAGTGAATTTAAGTTATTTTGGATGTATTTGATGAATATAACTTAATTTCGATGAATAAGGTGAATTTAAGTTATTTTCGATGTACTCGATGAATATAACTTAACTTCGACGAATAAAGTGAATTTAAGTTATTTTGGATGTATTTGATGAATATAACCTAATTTCGATGAATAAAGTGAATTGAAGTTATTTTGGATGTATTTGATGAATGTAACTTAATTTCGATGAATAAAGTGAATTTAAGTTATTTTGGATGTATTTGATGAATGTAACTTAATTTCGATGAATAAAGTGAATTTAAGTTATTTTGGATGTATTTGATGAATATAACTTAATTTCGACGAATAAAGTGAATTTAAGTTATTTTGGATGTATTTGATGAATATAACTTAATTTCGATGAATAAAGTGAATTTAAGTTATTTTCGATGTACTCGATGAATATAACTTAATTTCGACGAATAAAGTGAATTTAAGTTATTTTGGATGTATTTGATAAATATAACTTAATTTCGATGAATAAAGTGAATTTAAGTTATTTTCGATGTATTTGATGAATGTAACTTAATTTCGACGAATAAAGTGGATTTAAGTTATTTTGGATGTATTTGATGAATATAACTTAATTTCGATGAATAAAGTGAATTTAAGTTATTTTCGATGTACTCGATGAATATAACTTAATTTCGATGAATAAAGTGAATTAAGTTATTTTGGATGTATTTGATGAATATAACTTAATTTCGATGAATAAAGTGAATTTAAGTTATTTTGGATGTATTTGATGAATATAACTTAATTTCTATGAATAAAGTGAATTTAAGTTATTTTGGATGTATTTGATGAATATAACTTAATTTCGATGAATAAAGTGAATTTAAGTTATTTTCGATGTATTTGATGAATGTAACTTAATTTCGATGAATAAAGTGGATTTAAGTTATTTTCGATGTATTTGATGCATGTAACTTAATTTCGATGAATAAAGTGAATTTAAGTTATTTTCGATGTATTTGATGAATATAACTTAATTTCGATGAATAAAGTGAATTTAAGTTATTTTAGATGTATTTGATGAATAAACTTAATTTCGATGAATAAAGTGAATTTAAGTTATTTTGGATGTATTTGATGAATATAACTTAATTTCGATGAATAAAGTGAATTTAAGTTATTTTGGATGTATTTGATGAATATAACTTAATTTCGATGAATAAAGTGAATTTAAGTTATTTTCGATGTATTTGATGAATATAACTTAATTTCGATGAATAAAGTGAATTTAAGTTATTTTGGATGTATTTGATGAATAAAACTTAATTTCGACGAATAAAGTGAATTCAAGTTATTTTGGATGTATTTGATGAATATAACTTAATTGCGATGAATAAAGTGAATTTAAGTTATTTTGGATGTATTTGATGAATGTAACTTAATTTCGATGAATAAAGTGAATTTAAGTTATTTTCGATGTACTCGATGAATATAACTTAATTTCGATGAATAAAGTGAATTTAAGTTATTTTGGATGTATTTGATGAATGTAACTTAATTTCGATGAATAAGGTGAATTTAAGTTATTTTGGATGTATTTGATGAATATAACTTAATTTCGATGAATAAAGTGAATTTAAGTTATTTTCGATGTACTCGATGAATATAACTTAATTTCGCCGAATAAAGTGAATTTAAGTTATTTTGGATGTATTTGATGAATATAACTTAATTGCGATGAATAAAGTGAATTTAAGTTATTTATTTGATGAATATAACTTAATTTCGATGAATAAAGTGAATTTAAGTTATTTTGGATGTATTTGATGAATATAACTTAATTTCGATGAATAAAGTGAATTTAAGTTATTATTTGATGAATATAACTTAATTTCGATGAATAAAGTGAATTTAAGTTATTTTCGATGTACTCGATGAATATAACTTAATTTCGCCGAATAAAGTGAATTTAAGTTATTTTGGATGTATTTGATGAATATAACTTAATTGCGATGAATAAAGTGAATTTAAGTTATTATTTGATGAATATAACTTAATTTCGATGAATAAAGTGAATTTAAGTTATTTTGGATGTATTTGATGAATATAACTAATTTCGATGAATAAAGTGAATTTAAGTTATTTTCGATGTATTTGATGAATATAACTTAATTTCGATGAATAAAGTGAATTAAAGTTATTTTGGATGTATTTGATGAATAAAACTTAATTTCGACGAATAAAGTGAATTCAAGTTATTTTGGATGTATTTGATGAATATAACTTAACGTCGATGAATAAAGTGAATTTAAGTTATTTTGGATGTATTTGATGAATGTAACTTAATTTCGATGAATAAAGTGAATTTAAGTTATTTTCGATGTACTCGATGAATATAACTTAATTTCGATGAATAAAGTGAATTTAAGTTATTTTGGATGTATTTGATGAATGTAACTTAATTTCGATGAATAAGGTGAATTTAAGTTATTTTGGATGTATTTGATGAATATAACTTAATTTCGATGAATAAAGTGAATTTAAGTTATTTTCGATGTACTCGATGAATATAACTTAATTTCGCCGAATAAAGTGAATTTAAGTTATTTTGGATGTATTTGATGAATATAACTTAATTGCGATGAATAAAGTGAATTTAAGTTATTTATTTGATGAATATAACTTAATTTCGATGAATAAAGTGAATTTAAGTTATTTTGGATGTATTTGATGAATATAACTTAATTTCGATGAATAAGGTGAATTTAAGTTATTTTCGATGTACTCGATGAATATAACTTAACTTCGACGAATAAAGTGAATTTAAGTTATTTTGGATGTATTTGATGAATATAACTTAATTTCGATGAATAAAGTGAATTGAAGTTATTTTGGATGTATTTGATGAATGTAACTTAATTTCGATGAATAAAGTGAATTTAAGTTATTTTGGATGTATTTGATGAATGTAACTTAATTTCGATGAATAAAGTGAATTTAAGTTATTTTGGATGTATTTGATGAATATAACTTAATTTCGACGAATAAAGTGAATTTAAGTTACTTTGGATGTATTTGATGAATATAACTTAATTTCGATGAATAAAGTGAATTTAAGTTATTTTCGATGTACTCGATGAATATAACTTAATTTCGACGAATAAAGTGAATTTAAGTTATTTTGGATGTATTTGATAAATATAACTTAATTTCGATGAATAAAGTGAATTTAAGTTATTTTCGATGTATTTGATGAATGTAACTTAATTTCGACGAATAAAGTGGATTTAAGTTATTTTGGATGTATTTGATGAATATAACTTAATTTCGATGAATAAAGTGAATTTAAGTTATTTTCGATGTACTCGATGAATATAACTTAATTTCGATGAATAAAGTGAATTTAAGTTATTTTGGATGTATTTGATGAATATAACTTAATTTCGATGAATAAAGTGAATTTAAGTTATTTTGGATGTATTTGATGAATATAACTTAATTTCTATGAATAAAGTGAATTTAAGTTATTTTGGATGTATTTGATGAATATAACTTAATTTCGATGAATAAAGTGAATTTAAGTTATTTTCGATGTATTTGATGAATGTAACTTAATTTCGATGAATAAAGTGGATTTAAGTTATTTTCGATGTATTTGATGCATGTAACTTAATTTCGATGAATAAAGTTAATTTAAGTTATTTTCGATGTATTTGATGAATATAACTTAATTTCGATGAATAAAGTGAATTTAAGTTATTTTGGATGTATTTGATGAATATAACTTAATTTCGATGAATAAAGTGAATTTAAGTTATTTTGGATGTATTTGATGAATATAACTTAATTTCGATGAATAAAGTGAATTTAAGTTATTTTGGATGTATTTGATGAATATAACTTAATTTCGACGAATAAAGTGAATTTAAGTTATTTTCGATGTATTTGATGAATATAACTTAATTTCGATGAATAAAGTGAATTTAAGTTATTTTGGATGTATTTGATGAATAAAACTTAATTTCGACGAATAAAGTGAATTCAAGTTATTTTGGATGTATTTGATGAATATAACTTAATTGCGATGTATAAAGTGAATTTAAGTTATTTTGGATGTATTTGATGAATGTAACTTAATTTCGATGAATAAAGTGAATTTAAGTTATTTTCGATGTACTCGATGAATATAACTTAATTTCGATGAATAAAGTGAATTTAAGTTATTTTGGATGTATTTGATGAATGTAACTTAATTTCGATGAATAAGGTGAATTTAAGTTATTTTGGATGTATTTGATGAATATAACTTAATTTCGATGAATAAAGTGAATTTAAGTTATTTTCGATGTACTCGATGAATATAACTTAATTTCGATGAATAAAGTGAATTTAAGTTATTTTGGATGTATTTGATGAATGTAACTTAATTTCGCCGAATAAAGTGAATTTAAGTTATTTTGGATGTATTTGATGAATATAACTTAATTGCGATGAATAAAGTGAATTTAAGTTATTTATTTGATGAATATAACTTAATTTCGATGAATAAAGTGAATTTAAGTTATTTTGGATGTATTTGATGAATATAACTTAATTTCGATGAATAAGGTGAATTTAAGTTATTTTCGATGTACTCGATGAATATAACTTAACTTCGACGAATAAAGTGAATTTAAGTTATTTTGGATGTATTTGATGAATAAACTTAATTTCGATGAATAAAGTGAATTGAAGTTATTTTGGATGTATTTGATGAATGTAACTTAATTTCGATGAATAAAGTGAATTTAAGTTATTTTGGATGTATTTGATGAATGTAACTTAATTTCGATGAATAAAGTGAATTTAAGTTATTTTGGATGTATTTGATGAATATAACTTAATTTCGACGAATAAAGTGAATTTAAGTTATTTTGGATGTATTTGATGAATATAACTTAATTTCGATGAATAAAGTGAATTTAAGTTATTTTCGATGTACTCGATGAATATAACTTAATTTCGACGAATAAAGTGAATTTAAGTTATTTTGGATGTATTTGATAAATATAACTTAATTTCGATGAATAAAGTGAATTTAAGTTATTTTCGATGTATTTGATGAATGTAACTTAATTTCGACGAATAAAGTGGATTTAAGTTATTTTGGATGTATTTGATGAATATAACTTAATTTCTATGAATAAAGTGAATTTAAGTTATTTTGGATGTATTTGAGGAATATAACTTAATTTCGATGAATAAAGTGAATTTAAGTAATTTTCGATGTATTTGATGAATATAACTTAATTTCGATGAATAAAGTGAATTTAAGTTATTTTGGATGTATTTGATGAATATAACTTAATTTCGATGAATAAAGTGAATTTAAGTTATTTTCGATGTACTCGATGAATATAACTGAATTTCGACGAATAAAGTGAATTTAAGTTATTTTGGATGTATTTGATGAATATAACTTAATTTCGATGAATAAAGTGAATTTAAGTTATTTTGGATGTACTCGATGAATATAACTTAATTTCGATGAATAAAGTGAATTTAAGTTATTTTGGATGTATTTGATGAATGTAACTTAATTTCGATGAATAAAGTGAATTTAAGTTATTTTGGATGTATTTGATGAATATAACTTAATTGCGATGAATAAAGTGAATTTAAGTTATTTTGGATGTATTTGATGAATGTAACTTAATTTCGATGAATAAAGTGAATTTAAGTTATTTTGGATGTATTTGATGAATGTAACTTAATTTCGATGAATAAAGTGAATTTAAGTTATTTTGGATGTATTTGATGAATATAACTTAATTTCGATGAATAAAATGAATTTAAGTTATTTTGGATGTATTTGATGAATATAACTTAATTTCGATGAATAAAGTGAATTTAAGTTATTTTGGATGTATTTGATGAATATAACTTAATTTCGATGAATAAAGTGAATTTAAGTTATTTTCGATGTATTTGATGAATGTAACTTAATTTCGATGAATAAAGTGGATTTAAGTTATTTTCGATGTATTTGATGAATGTAACTTAATTTCGATGAATAAAGTGAATTTAAGTTATTTTGGATGTATTTGATGAATATAACTTAATTTCGATGAATAAAGTGAATTTAAGTTATTTTGGATGTATTTGATGAATATAACTTAATTTCGATGAATAAAGTGAATTTAAGTTATTTTGGATGTATTTGATGAATATAACTTAATTTCGATGAATAAAGTGAATTTAAGTTATTTTCGATGTATTTGATGAATATAACTTAATTTCGACGAATAAAGTGAATTTAAGTTATTTTGGATGTATTTGATGAATATAACTTAATTGCGATGAATAAAGTGAATTTAAGTTATTTTGGATGTATTTGATGAATGTAACTTAATTTCGATGAATAAAGTGAATTTAAGTTATTTTCGATGTACTCGATGAATATAATTTAATTTCGATGAATAAAGTGAATTTAAGTTATTTTGGATGTATTTGATGAATGTAACTTATTTTCGATGAATAAGGTGAATTTAAGTTATTTTGGATGTATTTGATGAATATAACTTAATTTCGATGAATAAAGTGAATTTAAGTTATTTTCGATGTACTCGATGAATATAACTTAATTTCGACGAATAAAGTGAATTTAAGTTATTTTGGATGTATTTGATGATGCAGTGATCTAGGCCCACTCTTGTTTAATATATTTATCTCTGATTTATCTGACTAACTGAAGGATATTCCACATCTCTTTTACGCAGACGATTTAAAAATATACAACATCATAAGGTCCCAAAGTGATGTATTGCTCTTTCAATCAAAACTGAATGCTCTGCAAGACTGGTGCACAACGAATAAACTACATCTCAACATCGCTTAATGTCACTCAATCACCTTCTCACGAAAAAAAAATATACAGCGTTAGCAGTATTATCTGAACGACAAGGTCCTTGACCATGTCGATCAAATTAGGGATTTAGGTGTTGTTCTAGACAACAAGTTAAATTTTAATTTGCATTATGACAACATTACTGCTAGAGCCAACAAGCTGTTAGGTTTAATTAAGAGAAGAGCTAAAGAATTTGGCAATGTTTGGGTTACTAAAACTCTTTTCTGTTCCCTTGTCCGCCCAATCCTGGAATACGCTTGCCCGATATGGGATCCCATATTCCAGGTAAGTAGTAACAGGATTGAATCAATACAAAAAAAATTTCTTCTTTTCGCGCTACGTCATCTCCACGACCCGCGCGATTATCTTAGTCTACCACCCTACACGAACAGGCTCAAAGCATTACATCTCTTACCACTGTCATGTAGGAGAAAGATGCTTATCTCATGCCTCACCTTGGACGTTTTAAACAGCAACCTCAAAGTGCAGTTTCTATCGGATAGAATTAAGTTCAATGACGATGTCCGACAGACGAGACACGTGAAATTGCTTAAGGAATATTCCCATCGCACCGAGTATGCCAAGAACGAACCTGTTAACAGATGTTGTGTAGTCTTCAATACCTACAAATCCTGTTTTTCCCCCTCCATAAGTAAACAGTCTTTTAAAAGAAAATTGATATCCCTATTATCATCCTAGTCTGTACTAATCAATATAGCTTAAGTTATATTTATGTACTATAATAAGGGCAATGATGTAAATTAGTTTAAGTGTGCCTTGTTTTGGCTTATTAATAAATAAATAAATAAATAAATGAATATAACTTAATTTCGATGAATAAAGTGAATTTAAGTTATTTTGGATGTATTTGATGAATATAACTTAATTTCGACGAATATAGTGAATTTAAGTTATTTTGGATGTATTTGATGAATGTAACTTAATTTCGATGAATAAAGTGAATTTAAGTTATTTTGGATGTATTTGATGAATATAACTTAATTTCGATGAATAAAGTGAATTTAAGTTATTTTCGATGTATTTGATGAATATAACTTAATTTCGATGAATAAAGTGAATTTAAGTTATTTTCGATGTACTCGATGAATATAACTTAATTTCGATGAATAAAGTGAATTTAAGTTATTTTGGATGTATTTGATGAATGTAACTTAATTTCGATGAATAAAGTGAATTTAAGTTATTTTGGATATATTTGATGAATGTAACTTAATTTCGATGAATAAAGTGAATTTAAGTTATTTTGGATGTATTTGATGAATATAACTTAATTTCGACGAACAAAGTGAATTTAAGTTATTTTGGATGTATTTGATGAATATAACTTAATTGCGATGAATAAAGTGAATTTAAGTTATTTTCGATGTATTTGATGAATATAACTTAATTTCGATGAATAAAGTGAATTTAAGTTATTTTGGATGTATTTGATGAATATAACTTAATTTCGATGAATAAAGTGAATTTAAGTTATTTTCGATGTACTCGATGAATATAACTTAATTTCGACGAATAAAGTGAATTTAAGTTATTTTGGATGTATTTGATAAATATAACTTAATTTCGATGAATAAAGTGAATTTAAGTTATTTTCGATGTATTTGATGAATGTAACTTAATTTCGATGAATAAAGTGGATTTAAGTTATTTTCGATGTGTTTGATGAATGTAACTTAATTTCGATGAATAAAGTGGATTTAAGTTATTTTCGATGTATTTGATGAATGTAACTTAATTTCGATGAATAAAGTGAATTTAAGTTATTTTCGATGTATTTGATGAATGTAACTTAATTTCAATGAATAAAGTGAATTTAAGTTATTTTGGATGTATTTGATGAATATAACTTAATTTCGATGAATAAAGTGAATTTAAGTTATTTTCGATGTATTTGATGAATATAACTTAATTTCGATGAATAAAGTGAATTTAAGTTATTTTGGATGTATTTGATGAATGTAACTTAATTTCGATGAATAAAGTGAATTTAAGTTATTTTCGATGTATTTGATGAATATAACTTAATTTCGATGAATAAAGTGAATTTAAGTTATTTTGGATGTATTTGATGAATATAACTTAATTTCGATGAATAAAGTGAATTTAAGTTATTTTGGATGTATTTGATGAATATAACTTAATTTCGATGAATAAAGTGAATTTAAGTTATTTTCGATGTACTCGATGAATATAACTTAATTTCGATGAATAAAGTGAATTTAAGTTATTTTGGATGTATTTGATGAATGTAACTTAATTTCGATGAATAAAGTGAATTTAAGTTATTTTGGATGTATTTGATGAATTTAACTTAATTTCGATGAATAAAGTGAATTTAAGTTATTTTGGATGTATTTGATGAATATAACTTAATTTCGACGAATAAAGTGAATTTAAGTTATTTTGGATGTATTTGATGAATATAACTTAATTGCGATGAATAAAGTGAATTTAAGTTATTTTGGATGTATTTGATGAATATAACTTAATTTCGATGAATAAAGTGAATTTAAGTTATTTTCGATGTACTCGATGAATATAACTTAATTTCGACGAATAAAGTGAATTTAAGTTATTTTGGATGTATTTGATAAATATAACTTAATTTCGATGAATAAAGTGAATTTAAGTTATTTTCGATGTATTTGATAAATGTAACTTAATTTCGATGAATAAAGTGGATTTAAGTTATTTTCGATGTGCTTGATGAATGTAACTTAATTTCGATGAATAAAGTGGATTTAAGTTATTTTCGATGTATTTGATGAATGTAACTTAATTTCGATGAATAAAGTGAATTTAAGTTATCTTCGATGTATTTGATGAATGTAACTTAATTTCAATGAATAAAGTGAATTTAAGTTATTTTGGATGTATTTGATGAATATAACTTAATTTCGATGAATAAAGTGAATTTAAGTTATTTTCGATGTACTCGATGAATATAACTTAATTTCGATGAATAAAGTGAATTTAAGTTATTTTCGATATATTTGATGAATATAACTTAATTTCGATGAATAAAGTGAATTTAAGTTATTTTGGATGTATTTGATGAATGTAACTTAATTTCGATGAATAAAGTGAATTTAAGTTATTTTCGATGTATTTGATGAATATAACTTAATTTCGATGAATAAAGTGAATTTAAGTTATTTTGGATGTATTTGATGAATATAACTTAATTTCGATGAATAAAGTGAATTTAAGTTATTTTCGATGTACTCGATGAATATAACTTAATTTCGATGAATAAAGTGAATTTAAGTTATTTTGGATGTATTTGATGAATGTAACTTAATTTCGATGAATAAAGTGAATTTAAGTTATTTTGGATGTATTTGATGAATTTAACTTAATTTCGATGAATAAAGTGAATTTAAGTTATTTTGGATGTATTTGATGAATATAACTTAATTTCGACGAATAAAGTGAATTTAAGTTATTTTGGATGTATTTGATGAATATAACTTAATTGCGATGAATAAAGTGAATTTAAGTTATTTTGGATGTATTTGATGAATATAACTTAATTTCGATGAATAAAGTGAATTTAAGTTATTTTCGATGTACTCGATGAATATAACTTAATTTCGACGAATAAAGTGAATTTAAGTTATTTTGGATGTATTTGATAAATATAACTTAATTTCGATGAATAAAGTGAATTTAAGTTATTTTCGATGTATTTGATGAATGTAACTTAATTTCGATGAATAAAGTGGATTTAAGTTATTTTCGATGTGCTTGATGAATGTAACTTAATTTCGATGAATAAAGTGGATTTAAGTTATTTTCGATGTATTTGATGAATGTAACTTAATTTCGATGAATAAAGTGAATTGAAGTTATTTTCGATGTATTTGATGAATGTAACTTAATTTCAATGAATAAAGTGAATTTAAGTTATTTTGGATGTATTTGATGAATATAACTTAATTTCGATGAATAAAGTGAATTTAAGTTATTTTCGATGTACTCGATGAATATAACTTAATTTCGATGAATAAAGTGAATTTAAGTTATTTTCGATATATTTGATGAATATAACTTAATTTCGATGAATAAAGTGAATTTAAGTTATTTTGGATGTATTTGATGAATGTAACTTAATTTCGATGAATAAAGTGAATTTAAGTTATTTTCGATGTATTTGATGAATATAACTTAATTTCGACGAATAAAGTGAATTTAAGTTATTTTGGATGTATTTGATGAATATAACTTAATTGCGATGAATAAAGTGAATTTAAGTTATTTTGGATGTATTTGATGAATATAACTTAATTTCGATGAATAAAGTGAATTTAAGTTATTTTCGATGTACTCGATGAATATAACTTAATTTCGACGAATAAAGTGAATTTAAGTTATTTTGGATGTATTTGATAAATATAACTTAATTTCGATGAATAAAGTGAATTTAAGTTATTTTCGATGTATTTGATGAATGTAACTTAATTTCGATGAATAAAGTGGATTTAAGTTATTTTCGATGTGCTTGATGAATATAACTTAATTTCGATGAATAAAGTGAATTTAAGTTATTTTCGATGTACTCGATGAATATAACTTAATTTCGACGAATAAAGTGAATTTAAGTTATTTTGGATGTATTTGATAAATATAACTTAATTTCGATGAATAAAGTGAATTTAAGTTATTTTCGATGTATTTGATAAATGTAACTTAATTTCGATGAATAAAGTGGATTTAAGTTATTTTCGATGTGCTTGATGAATGTAACTTAATTTCGATGAATAAAGTGGATTTAAGTTATTTTCGATGTATTTGATGAATGTAACTTAATTTCGATGAATAAAGTGAATTTAAGTTATCTTCGATGTATTTGATGAATGTAACTTAATTTCAATGAATAAAGTGAATTTAAGTTATTTTGGATGTATTTGATGAATATAACTTAATTTCGATGAATAAAGTGAATTTAAGTTATTTTCGATGTACTCGATGAATATAACTTAATTTCGATGAATAAAGTGAATTTAAGTTATTTTCGATATATTTGATGAATATAACTTAATTTCGATGAATAAAGTGAATTTAAGTTATTTTGGATGTATTTGATGAATGTAACTTAATTTCGATGAATAAAGTGAATTTAAGTTATTTTCGATGTATTTGATGAATATAACTTAATTTCGATGAATAAAGTGAATTTAAGTTATTTTCGATGTATTTGATGAATATAACTTAATTTCGACGAATAAAGTGAATTTAAGTTATTTTGGATGTATTTGATGAATATAACTTAATTGCGATGAATAAAGTGAATTTAAGTTATTTTGGATGTATTTGATGAATATAACTTAATTTCGATGAATAAAGTGAATTTAAGTTATTTTCGATGTACTCGATGAATATAACTTAATTTCGACGAATAAAGTGAATTTAAGTTATTTTGGATGTATTTGATAAATATAACTTAATTTCGATGAATAAAGTGAATTTAAGTTATTTTCGATGTATTTGATGAATGTAACTTAATTTCGATGAATAAAGTGGATTTAAGTTATTTTCGATGTGCTTGATGAATGTAACTTAATTTCGATGAATAAAGTGGATTTAAGTTATTTTCGATGTATTTGATGAATGTAACTTAATTTCGATGAATAAAGTGAATTTAAGTTATTTTCGATGTATTTGATGAATGTAACTTAATTTCAATGAATAAAGTGAATTTAAGTTATTTTGGATGTATTTGATGAATATAACTTAATTTCGATGAATAAAGTGAATTTAAGTTATTTTCGATGTACTCGATGAATATAACTTAATTTCGACGAATAAAGTGAATTTAAGTTATTTTGGATGTATTTGATAAATATAACTTAATTTCGATGAATAAAGTGAATTTAAGTTATTTTCGATGTATTTGATGAATGTAACTTAATTTCGATGAATAAAGTGGATTTAAGTTATTTTCGATGTGCTTGATGAATGTAACTTAATTTCGATGAATAAAGTGGATTTAAGTTATTTTCGATGTATTTGATGAATGTAACTTAATTTCGATGAATAAAGTGAATTTAAGTTATTTTCGATGTATTTGATGAATGTAACTTAATTTCAATGAATAAAGTGAATTTAAGTTATTTTGGATGTATTTGATGAATATAACTTAATTTCGATGAATAAAGTGAATTTAAGTTATTTTCGATGTACTCGATGAATATAACTTAATTTCGATGAATAAAGTGAATTTAAGTTATTTTCGATATATTTGATGAATATAACTTAATTTCGATGAATAAAGTGAATTTAAGTTATTTTGGATGTATTTGATGAATGTAACTTAATTTCGATGAATAAAGTGAATTTAAGTTATTTTGGATGTATTTGATGAATATAACTTAATTTCGACGAATAAAGTGAATTTAAGTTATTTTGGATGTATTTGATGAATATAACTTAATTGCGATGAATAAAGTGAATTTAAGTTATTTTGGATGTATTTGATGAATATAACTTAATTTCGATGAATAAAGTGAATTTAAGTTATTTTCGATGTACTCGATGAATATAACTTAATTTCGACGAATAAAGTGAATTTAAGTTATTTTGGATGTATTTGATAAATATAACTTAATTTCGATGAATAAAGTGAATTTAAGTTATTTTCGATGTATTTGATGAATGTAACTTAATTTCGATGAATAAAGTGGATTTAAGTTATTTTCGATGTGCTTGATGAATGTAACTTAATTTCGATGAATAAAGTGGATTTAAGTTATTTTCGATGTATTTGATGAATGTAACTTAATTTCGATGAATAAAGTGAATTTAAGTTATTTTCGATGTATTTGATGAATGTAACTTAATTTCAATGAATAAAGTGAATTTAAGTTATTTTGGATGTATTTGATGAATATAACTTAATTTCGATGAATAAAGTGAATTTAAGTTATTTTCGATGTACTCGATGAATATAACTTAATTTCGATGAATAAAGTGAATTTAAGTTATTTTCGATATATTTGATGAATATAACTTAATTTCGATGAATAAAGTGAATTTAAGTTATTTTGGATGTATTTGATGAATGTAACTTAATTTCGATGAATAAAGTGAATTTAAGTTATTTTCGATGTATTTGATGAATATAACTTAATTTCGATGAATAAAGTGAATTTAAGTTATTTTGGATGTATTTGATGAATATAACTTAATTTCGATGAATAAAGTGAATTTAAGTTATTTTCGATGTACTCGATGAATATAACTTAATTTCGATGAATAAAGTGAATTTAAGTTATTTTGGATGTATTTGATGAATGTAACTTAATTTCGATGAATAAAGTGAATTTAAGTTATTTTCGATGTATTTGATGAATTTAACTTAATTTCGATGAATAAAGTGAATTTAAGTTATTTTGGATGTATTTGATGAATATAACTTAATTTCGACGAATAAAGTGAATTTAAGTTATTTTGGATGTATTTGATGAATATAACTTAATTGCGATGAATAAAGTGAATTTAAGTTATTTTGGATGTATTTGATGAATATAACTTAATTTCGATGAATAAAGTGAATTTAAGTTATTTTCGATGTACTCGATGAATATAACTTAATTTCGACGAATAAAGTGAATTTAAGTTATTTTGGATGTATTTGATAAATATAACTTAATTTCGATGAATAAAGTGAATTTAAGTTATTTTCGATGTATTTGATGAATGTAACTTAATTTCGATGAATAAAGTGGATTTAAGTTATTTTCGATGTGCTTGATGAATGTAACTTAATTTCGATGAATAAAGTGGATTTAAGTTATTTTCGATGTATTTGATGAATGTAACTTAATTTCGATGAATAAAGTGAATTTAAGTTATTTTCGATGTATTTGATGAATGTAACTTAATTTCAATGAATAAAGTGAATTTAAGTTATTTTGGATGTATTTGATGAATATAACTTAATTTCGATGAATAAAGTGAATTTAAGTTATTTTCGATGTACTCGATGAATATAACTTAATTTCGATGAATAAAGTGAATTTAAGTTATTTTCGATATATTTGATGAATATAACTTAATTTCGATGAATAAAGTGAATTTAAGTTATTTTGGATGTATTTGATGAATGTAACTTAATTTCGATGAATAAAGTGAATTTAAGTTATTTTCGATGTATTTGATGAATATAACTTAATTTCGATGAATAAAGTGAATTTAAGTTATTTTGGATGTATTTGATGAATATAACTTAATTTCGATGAATAAAGTGAATTTAAGTTATTTTGGATGTATTTGATGAATATAACTTAATTTCGATGAATAAAGTGAATTTAAGTTATTTTCGATGTACTCGATGAATATAACTTAATTTCGATGAATAAAGTGAATTTAAGTTATTTTGGATGTATTTGATGAATATAACTTAATTTCGACGAATAAAGTGAATTTAAGTTATTTAAGATGTATTTGATGAATATAACTTAATTGCGATGAATAAAGTAAATTTAAGTTATTTTGGATGTATTTGATGAATATAACTTAATTTCGATGAATAAAGTGAATTTAAGTTATTTTGGATGTATTTGATGAATGTAACTTAATTTCGATGAATAAAGTGAATTTAAGTTATTTTGGATGTATTTGATGAATATAACTTAATTTCGACGAATAAAGTGAATTTAAGTTATTTTGGATGTATTTGATGAATATAACTTAATTGCGATGAATAAAGTGAATTTAAGTTATTTTGGATGTATTTGAGGAATATAACTTAATTGCGATGAATAAAGTGAATTTAAGTTATTTTGGATGTATTTGATGAATATAACTTAATTTCGATGAATAAAGTGAATTTAAGTTATTTTCGATGTATTTGATGAATATAACTTAATTTCGATGAATAAAGTGAATTTAAGTTATTTTCGATGTATTTGATGAATATAACTTAATTTCGATGAATAAAGTGAATTTAAGTTATTTTGGATGTATTTGATGAATGTAACTTAATTTCGATGAATAAAGTGAATTTAAGTTATTTTGGATGTATTTGATGAATATATCTTAATTTCGACGAATAAAGTGAATTTAAGTTATTTTGGATGTATTTGATGAATGTAACTTAATTTCGATGAATAAAGTGAATTTAAGTTATTTTGGATGTATTTGATGAATATAACTTAATTTCGATGAATAAAGTGAATTTAAGTTATTTTCGATGTATTTGATGAATATAACTTAATTTCGATGAATAAAGTGAATTTAAGTTATTTTGGATGTATTTGATGAATGTAACTTAATTTCGATGAATAAAGTGAATTTAAGTTATTTTGGATGTATTTGATGAATATAACTTAATTTCGACGAATAAAGTGAATTTAAGTTATTTTAGATGTATTTGATAAATGTAACTTAATTTCAATGAATAAAGTGAATTTAAGTTATTTTGGATGTATTTGATGAATGTAACTTAATTTCGATGAATAAAGTGAATTTAAGTTATTTTCGATGTATTTGATGAATATAACTTAATTTCGATGAATAAAGTGAATTTAAGTTATTTTGGATGTATTTGATGAATGTAACTTAATTTCGATGAATAGAGTGAATTTAAGTTATTTTGGATGTATTTGATGAATGTAACTTAATTTCGATGAATAAAGTGAATTTAAGTTATTTTGGATGTATTTGATGAATATAACTTAATTTCGACGAATAAAGTTAATTTAAGTTATTTTCGATGTATTTGATGAATGTAACTTAATTTCGATGAATAAAGTGAATTTAAGTTATTTTGGATGTATTTGATGAATGTAACTTAATTTCGATGAATAAAGTGAATTTAAGTTATTTTGGATGTATTTGATGAATATAACTTAATTTCGACGAATAAAGTGAATTTAAGTTATTTTCGATGTATTTGATGAATGTACCTTAATTTCAATGAATAAAGTGAATTTAAGTTATTTTGGATGTATTTGATGAATATAACTTAATTTCGATGAATAAAGTGAGTTTAAGTTATTTTCGATGTACTCGATGAATATAACTTAATTTCGATGAATAAAGTGAATTTAAGTTATTTTCGATGTATTTGATAAATATAACTTAATTTCGATGAATAAAGTGAATTTGAGTTATTTTGGATGTATTTGATGAATGTAACTTAATTTCGATGAATAAAGTGAATTTAAGTTATATTTGATGAATATAACTTAATTTCGATGAATAAAGTGAATTTAAGTTATTTTGGATGTATTTGATGAATATAACTTAATTTCGATGAATAAAGTGAATTTAAGTTATTTTGGATGTATTTGATGAATATAACTTAATTTCGATGAATATAGTGAATTTAAGTTATTTTCGATGTACTCGATGAATATAACTTAATTTCGATGAATAAAGTGAATTTAAGTTATTTTGGATGTATTTGATGAATGTAACTTAATTTCGATGAATAAAGTGAATTTAAGTTATTTTGGATGTATTTGATGAATATAACTTAATTTCGACGAATAAAGTGAATTTAAGTTATTTTGGATGTATTTGATGAATATAACTTAATTGCGATGAATAAAGTGAATTTAAGTTATTTTGGATGTATTTGATGAATATAACTTAATTTCGATGAATAAAGTGAATTTAAGTTATTTTGGATGTATTTGATGAATATAACTTAATTTCGATGAATAAAGTGAATTTAAGTTATTTTGGATGTATTTGATGAATATAACTTAATTTCGATGAATAAAGTGAATTTAAGTTATTTTGGATGTATTTGATGAATATAACTTAATTTCGATGAATAAAGTGAATTTAAGTTATTTTCGATGTACTCGATGAATATAACTTAATTTCGATGAATAAAGTGAATTTAAGTTATTTTGGATGTATTTGATGAATGTAACTTAATTTCGATGAATAAAGTGAATTTAAGTTATTTTGGATGTATTTGATGAATGTAACTTAATTTCGATGAATAAAGTGAATTTAAGTTATTTTGGATGTATTTGATGAATATAACTTAATTTCGACGAATAAAGTGAATTTAAGTTATTTTGGATGTATTTGATGAATATAACTTAATTGCGATGAATAAAGTGAATTTAAGTTATTTTGGATGTATTTGATGAATATAACTTAATTGCGATGAATAAAGTGAATTTAAGTTATTTTGGATGTGTAGCAGATAGCATACGAAATTGTATTAGAGTGAAAAAGTAAAAAATAAGCTAGAAGAAGATTAGAAGATAGATGAGGGACGCGATTTTCAGTAGGAAAAGACGGCGTCTTGTTAAAAGAGCTCTCACGATTGTATTGTAATTTTGGAGAGATTGTTATCGAAGGAAAAACGTTTGTTACCCGATTGTTAATTGGAAATAATAAAATAAAGAAAGTGTCTTTCAATATTAAACAAAGGAAAAGTTTTTTTATTTAGTGGAGTGCTTTAACCTCAGAAGTGGGATTGACAATTATATTAAAACACGCGCTAATTCTAAAATATTAAACAAAAAAAAAAAAAAAAAACATTAACTAAGTTATTTAATAACATGGACAAGCTCACGAAAAAAGAAATATCAAGCCGTCTTAAAAAGTTGGGTTTGCCGACGCATGGAATAAAGGCAGATCTTTTAGCCAGGTTGGAAGCCAGGAATGAACCGCAAGAAGAGGATTCTTTAATTGGTGAAAATAGATCAACAATTTCATCTCGTGATGGAAGAACTAGTTGTAACCCCGTAGCAGAAAATTTGTCTGAATCTACAAATTCCAAAATGGACGCCATTGAATCGGGAAGTTTTAACGCTTATCACATGAAGAAAGAAATGGAATTATTAAAAAAAGAGAAAGAGTTACTAACTAGAGAGAACGCAATCCTGAAAAAAGAGAAAGAACTTATGACAAAAGAATATGGCACTACTGACATCGGTCAGCGCCAAGAAAAAACAGAAACTAAGAATGATGGAAAGAAAATAGATGTCGATGAAACCGCTGTAAATACAACTATTATTGACACTAACATATCGAATTTGACAGAAGACTTTACAGAACCAAAACACAGCGAAGTAACATTTGAAAGACATGAAAACTTGAGTATATTCCAGATCCGAGAGTTAATATATGATTTTAACGGAAAGATCCCTTTATTGCCATGGATAACCCATGTAATAGCTGTTAAGAAGGAATACCAAGTAAGTGATTCAATGATGAAGTTGGCAGTGATCGGGAAATTAACAGGCACTGCCTTAAATTGGTTCTATTCCAAACCGGAATTCGTGCATTTATCATTTACCGAATTAATGGAAAATTTAAAAAAGGTATTCCAAGACACGATGGACAGAGTCGAGGTGCGGAAGCAGTTTGAGAATCGAATGTGGAGAGTTAGTGAAAGCTTTACACAATACTACCAAGAAAAAGTAATCTTGGGAAACCGATTATCTCTTGGAGATGAAGAAATTTTAGATTACTTAATCAGTGGTCTCAATAATAGGATGCTTCAAAGTCAAGCGCGCATTCAATGCTTTAGGAGCTGCGAGGAGCTTTTTTCTGCTTTTTCGAAATTAAGCTCAAGTGACTACCATCCCAGCACTAGAAGTGAGAAAATTAGGACTGAACAAGGTAACTTTGGACAACAACGAGGATCCAAAGCAATGTTAAACCAGCCCAGCCAGTGTTTTAATTGCAACGCTAGAGGACATACGGGAGAAAATTGTAAGCGACCACTTAGAAGTGAGAAAAAATGTTTTAGATGCGATCGTGAAGGACATTTCATCAAAGATTGCCCGAATAATGCCAAGTGGATGGAACCCAATAAAGAAATAAAATTAATTGATCCAGAATATAAAGTGAAGGTTCAGAGTTCTTACTTTGATACGATAGGTAATTTGGATTCAGTTAGCCCAATCTCTTTAATTAAAAGTAGTCTAGTTCCTAGAAATTTAATTAATAAAAAAAAGATAGATTTTGATTTTTTTGGAATAAATTCTTCTAAATTAAATATTTTAGGTACGATCTATTTTGATAATATTTTGGTAAACAGTTTTAAATGTAAAGTTCCTTTTAGAATTGTGCCGGATTCGACGATGACGTCTGACTGTATCTTGGGTCGTGATTTTATCAAATTAAATAACGCTGTTGTTGAATTAAGAGGAGACTCCTTTAAACTCGAAATCCCTTCAATTGATTTACCTGAGAAGTTTGAAAGCGAATTATTGAATATTGATGTTGAAGCGAGTGACAATGTTGTCTTGAATTTTGGAGAGGTTTCAGATCAAGAAAAAAGAGAATGTGAACAAATCTTAAATAATTATTATTTTAATGCCGAAAGACCCGATAAACCTCTAGTTGATTTTGAAATGAAAGTTACATTGACAGAAGATAAGCCATTTTACTTTACTCCACGAAGGATGTCAATAAAAGAAAAACAAATGGTTCATGAAATTATTGAGGATTTACTCAATAGAGAGATTATTAGACCAAGCCATTCACCATACGCTTCAAGAATTGTAATGGTACCTAAGAAGTCAGGTGATATACGAATGTGCATCGACTATAGGGAATTAAACAAGTTGACTGTACGCGATCGATTCCCATTACCTCTTATTGAGGACCAATTGGACAAACTAAAAGGAAAGACCCTCTATACACTGCTCGATTTAAAGAATGGTTTTAATCAAATCAGAATGGAAGAAAACTCAATAAAATATACTTCTTTCGTAACACCGATGGGCCAATACGAATACCAGCGGATGCCATTCGGTCTTTGCAACGCCCCATCGGCTTTCACTAGATTCATTTATATAATTTTCAGAGAGATGATTGTAAACGAGGAATTACTTGTCTATTTCGACGACATTTTGATTGCAACAGAATCCCTTCATCAACAGTTTGAATTACTAAAGAAAGTCTGCAAAAAGCTGGTCGAAAATAAATTAGAGTTAAATATTGGGAAATGTTCATTCCTACAAAACAAAATAAAGTATCTTGGATACTTAGTGAGTGGAAAGGGAATACAGCCTAGCCCAGATCATATAGAGGCAATACGTAATTATCCTAAACCTAAGAATGTACATGAGGTAAAACGATTTTTGGGCCTCGTTGGATTTTGCAGGAAATTTATTCCAGGAATGGCATCCATATCGAAACCTCTGATAGATCTTATAAGGAAGGGAGCAGTTTTCAATTTCGGAGCAATAGAATTGAGTTCATTTGAGGAGCTAAAACAGAGATTGATATCAGCACCAGTACTGAGTATCTATTCCCCAGACGCTTTGACCGAACTGCATTGTGATGCCTCCAGCACGGGCTTTGGCGCGATATTAGTGCAGAAACAATCAGATGGTCTGTTCCACCCAATTATGTACTTCAGTAAAAGAACTAGTGAACCAGAATCTCGCTATCATAGTTTCGAATTAGAAACTTTAGCCATCGTATATGCTCTTCAACGTTTTCATATATATTTGCATGGAATTAAGTTTAAAATTTTAACCGACTGCAATGCCTTAAAAAGTACTCTGCAAAAGAAAGAGATTAATCCACGTATAAGTCGTTGGGCTCTGCTACTGCAAAATTACAACTTCGAAATTATTCACAGAGAAGGAAGCCGAATGCAACATGTAGATGCCCTCTCGAGGTGTAATAATATACTCCTTCTTGATAACCAGAATGTCATTACTTTTGAAAGCTCACTCATATTTAGCCAAACACAAGATGGAACAATTGGGGCTATAAGAAAAGACCTTGAAAGTCAGGAAAGTCTGTTTTATGAATTGCGCAATGGTGTTGTATATAGGAAATATAATGGTACCATCTTGTTTCTTGTACCTAGTTCCATGGTTACAAGCGTAATTAGAAACTATCATGATAAGGTAGGCCATGTAGGTATTGACAAAACTCGCGAATTAATAATTCAAAGTTATTGGTTTCCACAAATGAAGAAACGTATAAAGCAATATATTATGATTTGTTTGACATGCATTTTATTTCAAGCTAAGGAATCAAAAAAATGCTGCAAGTTGCAAAATATTGACAAAGGGTCATTTCCTTTCGAGCTCGTCCATATTGATCATTACGGGCCAATCACTATGACAAAACGTAAAAATAGATTTATTCTCTTAATTGTTGATGGGTTTACCAAATTCGTAAAAATCTATGTGTGCAAAACCACTGCGTCTATAGAGGTAATTAGACATCTTGAAGAATATTTTAATAATTATAGCCGGCCTCGAGTTCTAATCTCTGACCGAGGGTCTTGTTTCCGGTCTCATGAATTCCTAAAATTTATTGAAGAACAAAATGTGCAGCACGTTCTGGTAGCGACGGCCTGCCCAAAGGCGAATGGACAAGTAGAGAGGATGAATAGGTTCCTCACGCCTGTATTAGCTAAGATTGCCTTCGACAAAGATTGTGAATGGGATAATATATTGAGCGATGTCGAATATGTGTTTAATAATACTTGGAATAGGTCTATCGACACAACCCCGTGTAAACTACTGTTTGGGAGAAATCAAAGAAATCCAGCTTGCGATAATCTTGCAGAGGTTTTGGAACAAGATAAAATAAGTAAAATATGTCTCCAAGAATTGAGAGATAGGGCTATATCAAAGAATCGACAAGTTCAAACCTACAATAAAAACGAATATGACGCCAAGTGCAGAGTCGAATTGAAATTTAAGGAAGGAGATTATGTAGTAATTAGAAATATTGTAGCAGCACACGAGAATAAGAAACTGGCACCTAAATTTAAGGGGCCTTATCGAGTGAAGAAGGTCTTGCCGAACAATCGATATGTACTCGCCGATGTTGATGGCTTTCAAATTACTCAGTTACCCTTTGAGGGAGTTTTTGATTCGTCCAATATGAAATACTGGCTACAAAACCAAGATGACGGGCCTATAACTAATGATCAGAACGATTTTAGTGTAACACCCAAATATGGTCTGCGTCCTCGTCAGGATGGCCGAGTTGTAGCAGATAGCATACGAAATTGTAATAGAGTGAAAAAGTAAAAAATAAGCTAGAAGAAGATTAGAAGATAGATGAGGGACGCGATTTTCAGTAGGAAAAGACGGCGTCTTGTTAAAAGAGCTCTCACGATTGTATTGTAATTTTGGAGAGATTGTTATCGAGGGAAAAAACGTTTGTTACCCGATTGTTAATTGGAAATAATAAAATAAAGAAAGTGTCTTTCAATATTAAACAAAGGAAAAGTTTTTTTATTTAGTGGAGTGCTTTAGATGTATTTGATGAATATAACTTAATTTCGATGAATAAAGCGAATTTAAGTTATTTTCGATGTATTTGATGCATATAACTTAATTTCGATGAATAAAGTGAATTTAAGTTATTTTCGATGTATTTGATGAATATAACTTAATTTCGATGAATAAAGTGAATTTAAGTTATTTTGGATGTATTTGATGAATATAACTTAATTTCGATGAATAAAGTGAATTTAAGTTATTTTGGATGTATTTGATGAATATAACTTAATTTCGACGAATAAAGTGAATTTAAGTTATTTTGGATGTATTTGATGAATGTAACTTAATTTCGATGAATAAAGTGAATTTAAGTTATTTTGGATGTATTTGATGAATATAACTTAATTTCGATGAATAAAGTGAATTTAAGTTATTTTGGATGTATTTGATGAATGTAACTTAACTTCGATGAATAAAGTGAATTTAAGTTATTTTCGATGTATTTGATGAATATAACTTAATTTCGATGAATAAAGTGAATTTAAGTTATTTTGGATGTATTTGATGAATATAACTTAATTTCGATGAATAAAGTGAATTTAAGTTATTTTGGATGTATTTGATGAATATAACTTAATTTCGATGAATAAAGTGAATTTAAGTTATTTTCGATGTACTCGATGAATATAACTTAATTTCGATGAATAAAGTGAATTTAAGTTATTTTGGATGTATTTGATGAATGTAACTTAATTTCGATGAATAAAGTGAATTTAAGTTATTTTGGATGTATTTGATGAATATAACTTAATTTCGACGAATAAAGTGAATTTAAGTTATTTTGGATGTATTTGATGAATATAACTTAATTGCGATGAATAAAGTGAATTTAAGTTATTTTGGATGTATTTGATGAATATAACTTAATTTCGATGAATAAAGTGAATTTAAGTTATTTTGGATGTATTTGATGAATATAACTTAATTTCGATGAATAAAGTGAATTTAAGTTATTTTGGATGTATTTGATGAATATAACTTAATTTCGATGAATAAAGTGAATTTAAGTTATTTTGGATGTATTTGATGAATATAACTTAATTTCGATGAATAAAGTGAATTTAAGTTATTTTCGATGTACTCGATGAATATAACTTAATTTCGATGAATAAAGTGAATTTAAGTTATTTTTGATGTATTTGATGAATGTAACTTAATTTCGATGAATAAAGTGAATTTAAGTTATTTTGGATGTATTTTATGAATGTAACTTAATTTCGATGAATAAAGTGAATTTAAGTTATTTTGGATGTATTTGATGAATATAACTTAATTTCGACGAATAAAGTGAATTTAAGTTATTTTGGATGTATTTGATGAATATAACTTAATTGCGATGAATAAAGTGAATTTAAGTTATTTTGGAAGTATTTGATGAATATAACTTAATTGCGATGAATAAAGTGAATTTAAGTTATTTTGGATGTATTTGATGAATATAACTTAATTTCGATGAATAAAGCGAATTTAAGTTATTTTCGATGTATTTGATGAATATAACTTAATTTCGATGAATAAAGTGAATTTAAGTTATTTTCGATGTATTTGATGAATATAACTTAATTTCGATGAATAAAGTGAATTTAAGTTATTTTCGATGTATTTGATGAATATAACTTAATTTCGATGAATAAAGTGAATTTAAGTTATTTTGGATGTATTTGATGAATATAACTTAATTTCGACGAATAAAGTGAATTTAAGTTATTTTGGATGTATTTGATGAATGTAACTTAATTTCGATGAATAAAGTGAATTTAAGTTATTTTGGATGTATTTGATGAATATAACTTAATTTCGATGAATAAAGTGAATTTAAGTTATTTTCGATGTATTTGATGAATATAACTTAATTTCGATGAATAAAGTGAATTTAAGTTATTTTGGATGTATTTGATGAATATAACTTAATTTCGATGAATAAAGTGAATTTAAGTTATTTTCGATGTATTTGATGAATATAACTTAATTTCGATGAATAAAGTGAATTTAAGTTATTTTGGATGTATTTGATGAATATAACTTAATTTCGATGAATAAAGTGAATTTAAGTTATTTTGGATGTATTTGATGAATATAACTTAATTTCGATGAATAAAGTAAATTTAAGTTATTTTCGATGTACTCGATGAATATAACTTAATTTCGATGAATAAAGTGAATTTAAGTTATTTTGGATGTATTTGATGAATGTAACTTAATTTCGATGAATAAAGTGAATTTAAGTTATTTTGGATGTATTTGATGAATGTAACTTAATTTCGATGAATAAAGTGAATTTAAGTTATTTTGGATGTATTTGATGAATATAACTTAATTTCGACGAATAAAGTGAATTTAAGTTATTTTGGATGTATTTGATGAATATAACTTAATTTCGATGAATAAAGTGAATTTAAGTTATTTTGGATGTATTAAGAATATAACTTAATTTCGATGAATAAAGTGAATTTAAGTTATTTTCGATGTACTCGATGAATATAACTTAATTTCGACGAATAAAGTGAATTTAAGTTATTTTGGATGTATTTGATAAATATAACTTAATTTCGATGAATAAAGTGAATTTAAGTTATTTTCGATGTATTTGATGAATGTAACTTAATTTCGATGAATAAAGTGGATTTAAGTTATTTTCGATGTGTTTGATGAATGTAACTTAATTTCGATGAATAAAGTGGATTTAAGTTATTTTCGATGTATTTGATGAATGTAACTTAATTTCGATGAATAAAGTGAATTTAAGTTATTTTCGATGTATTTGATGAATGTAACTTAATTTCAATGAATAAAGTGAATTTAAGTTATTTTGGATGTATTTGATGAATATAACTTAATTTCGATGAATAAAGTGGATTTAAGTTATTTTCGATGTACTCGAAGAATATAACTTAATTTCGATGAATAAAGTGAATTTAAGTTATTTTGGATGTATTTGATGAATGTAACTTAATTTCGATGAATAAAGTGAATTTAAGTTATTTTGGATGTATTGGATGAATGTAACTTAATTTCGATGAATAAAGTGAATTTAAGTTATTTTGGATGTATTTGATGAATATAACTTAATTTCGACGAATAAAGTGAATTTAAGTTATTTTGGATGTATTTGATGAATGTAACTTAATTTCGATGAATAAAGTGAATTTAAGTTATTTTGGATGTATTTGATGAATATAACTTAATTTCGATGAATAAAGTGAATTTAAGTTATTTTCGATGTACTCGATGAATATAACTTAATTTCGATGAATAAAGTGAATTTAAGTTATTTTGGATGTATTTGATAAATATAACTTAATTTCGATGAATAAAGTGAATTTAAGTTATTTTCGATGTATTTGATGAATGTAACTTAATTTCGATGAATAAAGTGGATTTAAGTTATTTTGGATGTATTTGATGAATATAACTTAATTTCGATGAATAAAGTGAATTTAAGTTATTTTCGATGTACTCGATGAATATAACTTAATTTCGATGAATAAAGTGAATTTAAGTTATTTTGGATGTATTTGATGAATATAACTTAATTTCGATGAATAAAGTGAATTTAAGTTATTTTGGATGTATTTGATGAATATAACTTAATTTCTATGAATAAAGTGAATTTAAGTTATTTTGGATGTATTTGATGAATATAACTTAATTTAGATGAATAAAGTGAATTTAAGTTGTTTTCGATGTATTTGATTAACTTAATTTCGATGAATAAAGTGAATTTAAGTTATTTTGGATGTATTTGATGAATATAACTTAATTTCGATGAATAAAGTGAATTTAAGTTATTTTGGATGTATTTGATGAATATAACTTAATTTCGATGAATAAAGTGAATTTAAGTTATTTTCGATGTATTTGATGAATGTAACTTAATTTCGATGAATAAAGTGAATTTAAGTTATTTTGGATGTATTTGATGAATATAACTTAATTGCGATGATTAAAGTGAATTTAAGTTATTTTGGATGTATTTGATGAATGTAACTTAATTTCGATGAATAAAGTGAATTTAAGTTATTTTGGATGTATTTGATGAATGTAACTTAATTTCGATGAATAAAGTGAATTTAAGTTATTTTGGATGTATTTGATGAATATAACTTAATTTTGATGAATAAAGTGAATTTAAGTTATTTTCGATGTACTCGATGAATATAACTTAATTTCGATGAATAAAGTGAATTTAAATTATTTTGGATGTATTTGATGAATATAACTTAATTTCGACGAATAAAGTGAATTTAAGTTATTTTCGATGTATTTGATGAATATAACTTAATTTCGATGAATAAAGTGAATTTAAGTTATTTTCGATGTATTTGATGAATATAACTTAATTTCGATGAATAAAGTGAATTTAAGTTATTTTGGATGTATTCGATGAATATAACTTAATTTCGATGAATAAAGTGAATTTAAGTTATTTTGGATGTATTTGATGAATATAACTTAATTTCGATGAATAAAGTGAATTTAAGTTATTTTCGATGTACTCGATGAATATAACTTAATTTCGACGAATAAAGTGAATTTAAGTTATTTTGGATGTATTTGATGAATATAACTTAATTTCGATGAATAAAGTGAATTTAAGTTATTTTGGATGTATTTGATGAATATAACTTAATTTCGATGAATAAAGTGAATCTAAGTTATTTTGGATGCATTTGATGAATATAACTTAATTTCGATGAATAAAGTGAATTTAAGTTATTTTGGATGTATTTGATGAATATAACTTAATTTTGATGAATAAAGTGAATTTAAGTTATTTTCGATGTACTCGATGAATATAACTTAATTTCGATGAATAAAATGAATTTAAGTTATTTTGGATGTATTTGATGAATATAACTTAATTTCGACGAATAAAGTGAATTTAAGTTATTTTCGATGTATTTGATGAATATAACTTAATTTCGATGAATAAAGTGAATTTAAGTTATTTTCGATGTATTTGATGAATATAACTTAATTTCGATGAATAAAGTGAATTTAAGTTATTTTGGATGTATTCGATGAATATAACTTAATTTCGATGAATAAAGTGAATTTAAGTTATTTTGGATGTATTTGATGAATATAAATTAATTTCGATGAATAAAGTGAATTTAAGTTATTTTCGATGTACTCGATGAATATAACTTAATTTCGACGAATAAAGTGAATTTAAGTTATTTTGGATGTATTTGATGAATATAACTTAATTTCGATGAATAAAGTGAATTTAAGTTATTTTGGATGTATTTGATGAATATAACTTAATTTCGATGAATGAAGTGAATTTAAGTTATTTTGGATGTATTTGATGAATGTAACTTAATTTCGATGAATAAAGTGAATTTAAGTTATTTTGGATGTATTTGATGAATATAACTTAATTGCGATGAATAAAGTGAATTTAAGTTATTTTGGATGTATTTGATGAATGTAACTTAATTTCGATGAATAAAGTGAATTTAAGTTATTTTGGATGTATTTGATGAATGTAACTTAATTTCGATGAATAAAGTGAATTTAAGTTATTTTTGACGTATTTGATGAATGTAACTTAATTTCGATGAATAAAGTGAATTTAAGTTATTTTGGATGTATTTGATGAATATAACTTAATTTCGATGAATAAAGTGAATTTAAGTTATTTTGGATGTATTTGATGAATGTAACTTAATTTCGATGAATAAAGTGAATTTAAGTTATTTTGGATGTATTTGATGAATATAACTTAATTTAGACGAATAAAGTGAATTTAAGTTATTTTGGATGTATTTGATGAATGTAACTTAATTTCGATGAATAAAGTGAATTTAAGTTATTTTGGATGTATTTGATGAATGTAACTTAATTTCGATGAATAAAGTGAATTTAAGTTATTTTGGATGTATTTGATGAATATAACTTAATTTCGATGAATAAAGTGAATTTAAGTTATTTTCGATGTACTCGATGAATATAACTTAATTTCGACGAATAAAGTGAATTTAAGTTATTTTGGATGTATTTGATAAATATAACTTAATTTCGATGAATAAAGTGAATTTAAGTTATTTTCGATGTATTTGATGAATGTAACTTAATTTCGATGAATAAAGTGGATTTAAGTTATTTTGAATGTATTTGATGAATATAACTTAATTTCGATGAATAAAGTGAATTTAAGTTATTTTCGATGTACTCGATGAATATAACTTAATTTCGATGAATAAAGTGAATTTAAGTTATTTTGGATGTATTTGATGAATATAACTTAATTTCGATGAATAAAGTGAATTTAAGTTATTTTGGATGTATTTGATGAATATAACTTAATTTCGATGAATAAAGTGAATTTAAGTTATTTTCGATGTACTCGATGAATATAACTTAATTTCGATGAATAAAGTGAATTTAAGTTATTTTTGATGTATTTGATGAATGTAACTTAATTTCGATGAATAAAGTGAATTTAAGTTATTTTGGATGTATTTGATGAATGTAACTTAATTTCGATGAATAAAGTGAATTTAAGTTATTTTGGATGTATTTGATGAATATAACTTAATTTCGACGAATAAAGTGAATTTAAGTTATTTTGGATGTATTTGATGAATATAACTTAATTGCGATGAATAAAGTGAATTTAAGTTATTTTGGATGTATTTGATGAATATAACTTAATTGCGATGAATAAAGTGAATTTAAGTTATTTTGGATGTATTTGATGAATATAACTTAATTTCGATGAATAAAGCGAATTTAAGTTATTTTCGATGTATTTGATGAATATAACTTAATTTCGATGAATAAAGTGAATTTAAGTTATTTTCGATGTATTTGATGAATATAACTTAATTTCGATGAATAAAGTGAATTTAAGTTATTTTGGATGTATTTGATGAATATAACTTAATTTCGATGAATAAAGTGAATTTAAGTTATTTTGGATGTATTTGATGAATATAACTTAATTTCGACGAATAAAGTGAATTTAAGTTATTTTGGATGTATTTGATGAATGTAACTTAATTTCGATGAATAAATTGAATTTAAGTTATTTTGGATGTATTTGATGAATATAACTTAATTTCGATGAATAAAGTGAATTTAAGTTATTTTCGATGTATTTGATGAATATAACTTAATTTCGATGAATAAAGTGAATTTAAGTTATTTTGGATGTATTTGATGAATATAACTTAATTTCGATGAATAAAGTGAATTTAAGTTATTTTCGATGTATTTGATGAATATAACTTAATTTCGATGAATAAAGTGAATTTAAGTTATTTTGGATGTATTTGATGAATATAACTTAATTTCGATGAATAAAGTGAATTTAAGTTATTTTGGATGTATTTGATGAATATAACTTAATTTCGATGAATAAAGTGAATTTAAGTTATTTTCGATGTACTCGATGAATATAACTTAATTTCGATGAATAAAGTGAATTTAAGTTATTTTGGATGTATTTGATGAATGTAACTTAATTTCGATGAATAAAGTGAATTTAAGTTATTTTGGATGTATTTGATGAATGTAACTTAATTTCGATGAATAAAGTGAATTTAAGTTATTTTGGATGTATTTGATGAATATAACTTAATTTCGACGAATAAAGTGAATTTAAGTTATTTTGGATGTATTTGATGAATATAACTTAATTGCGATGAATAAAGTGAATTTAAGTTATTTTGGATGTATTTGATGAATATAACTTAATTTCGATGAATAAAGTGAATTTAAGTTATTTTGGATGTATTAAGAATATAACTTAATTTCGATGAATAAAGTGAATTTAAGTTATTTTCGATGTACTCGATGAATATAACTTAATTTCGACGAATAAAGTGAATTTAAGTTATTTTGGATGTATTTGATAAATATAACTTAATTTTGATGAATAAAGTGAATTTAAGTTATTTTCGATGTATTTGATGAATGTAACTTAATTTCGATGAATAAAGTGGATTTAAGATATTTTCGATGTGTTTGATGAATGTAACTTAATTTCGATGAATAAAGTGGATTTAAGTTATTTTCGATGTATTTGATGAATGTAACTTAATTTCGATGAATAAAGTGAATTTAAGTTATTTTCGATGTATTTGATGAATGAACTGTCATAATCCATCGCTCCTCGATGTTCTTTCTGCTACATCCACCAATTTAGTGTTAAAACACAACCAAATCTCTCCTCCCAGCTATCTTGATCATGACATTCTCTTCCTCTCCCTTCGTTTTACCTTTCGCCCTCCCTCCCTGCCTAACTTCTTTTCATACCGTGATTTCAAAAATATCAATCTTACTCGCCTTTCTGAAATTATTTCGTCTTTACCTTGGGCTGATATCTATAATACAACCTGTGTTGATACTAAGGTTGATCTTTTGAATTCTTTCATCCAATCCCTATTTAATCAATGTGTTCCTTTAGTTACGAGAAGACGTTGTAAATCTTCTAACTGTCCCTGGTTCTCTTATGAAATCCGCAAATTGATTGCTGAGCGTGAGTTCTTGTACAGACGCTATCGCAGAACTAGGATCCCGAGCTACCTCAGTGAGTACAAAAATCTTCGTAACTTAATCAATAGAAAAGTCAAATCGGCCAAGCGTGAATTTTACTCACGTAAGCTTGATCCTGCTTTGTCCCCTAAGCAACTTTGGTCTAATCTTCGGTCGCTAGGCATTCATACCTCTGAGCTTAACTCATTTGATGTTGATGTAAATTCACTCAATGCATCTTTCGTTCAATCTCCTCCGAATTTCCCACTATCTTCCACTTCCTTTGTTCCTTCTTCCAATTCTCTAAGTTTTGATGGTTTTAATTTCTACTGTGTTGACTCACTTGATGTACTTGGCATTTTGCTTTCCATTTCGTCCAATAGCGTTGGCTATGATGGTATTTCTCCTCGCTTTCTTAAAATCTTCTCCCCTTCAATCGTTGATGCTATCACGCATATTTTTAATTTTTGCTTGACAACCTCCCAAGTTCCTTTGATCTGGAAAAAAGCAATAGTTACTCCCATTCCTAAGAAGTCCTCCCCCGTTAATTTGTCAGACTTTCGCCCTATTAGTATTCTACCCTTTCTCGCTAAAGTTTTTGAAAAAATTGTATCTACTCAAGTCTTGCGATATCTTGATTCTAATAATTTCCTTTCTAAATTCCAATCCGGCTTCCGCAAATCGCACAGTTGTCAAACTGCTATATTGAAGGTTACAACTGATCTTCGATCTGCCCTTGACAGAGGTGACATTGCTATATTAGTTCTTCTTGACTTCTCCAAAGCCTTCGACTCTGTAGTTCACTCGCATCTCCTTCATAAACTTAGTCAACGGTATCACTTTTCCTCTTCTTCTGTTCGCCTTCTCTCTTCACTTCTCTCTAATAGATCTCAGTGTGTTCGGCATAATAATGTTACTTCTTCTTTCCTAAGTGTGCCTGCAGGTGTCCCTCAGGGTTCGGTTCTTGGTCCTTTGCTGTTCTCCCTTTATATTAATGATCTTCCTTCTGTAATCAGTCGCTGCTCTTATCATTTATATGCTGATGATCTCCAGCTATATACCTCTTGTCCTATTAATCAAATTGAAAATTGTGTGTCTGAACTTAATTGCACCTTATCTCGAATAAACGAATGGAGTTCGAATAATTTTCTTAAATTAAATCCAGTTAAATCACAAGTAATTTTCCTTAGTCGTCGCTTACTGTCCCCCCATGGTTTCTCTCCTCTTCTACTTAATAATGTTCCCCTTCCAATCGTTGACTATGCCAAAAACCTGGGTATTGTTGTTAATTCCAAACTCTCCTGCTGCAATCATGTCTCATTGCTGCTCTCTAAGATCTATGGCACACTTCGTAAACTATGGTTACATGGCAGTCTGTTATCTTTGCCCATTCGAGCCAAACTTATTAAATCTCTTGTTGTTCCTCATTTCCTTTATGGCTCGCTGGTATATATTTCTTTCGACTCAACTTGCCGTCAGCGTCTTAGAGTGGCGTTTAATGATTGCATTAGGTTCATTTTTCATATGAGAAGATCTGATCATGTGTCGCGAGTACAAAATTCCTTACTGGGCTGTGACCTCTTTCAATTCATCGATCTCATGGCTCTTCTTCTTTTGCATAAGGTTTTTTATACCAAAAGCCCCTGCTACCTTTCTGACTTCCTCTTTCCTTTGCAATCCTTGAGATCCGTTAAATTCCTGATTCCTGCTCATTCTTCCCTAATCGGTAGTCGTTCCTTCTTTGTGCATACTCTCAGAATTTGGAATAATCTTCCAAACTACATTCAGAGAATGAGCTCAGCCACAATATTCAGAAGACATGCGTTTCTTTTTCTATCTTCTTCTTCTCACTAACTATCTATGACCCTCCTATCTCTATCACTCCAACTTCAATCTTAATTCTACTTTCTTTCTATTTTTTTTTTGCTCTGAAATTTTTACTATTTTCTTATTTTTGAATTTTTATTATTTTTTTTTACTCTTTTTTTATTATTTTTATCTTTCAATTATTAAGTTTAATTTTAATTATATTTTAATTTTAATTTTAATTTTAATCCTAATTTTAATTTTGTTCCTTTTTTTTGTACTCTAAAAGATGTATATCTTGTGTACTTTAAAATATATTAAACTATTAAACTATTAAACTATTAATGTAACTTAATTTCAATGTATAAAGTGAATTTAAGTTATTTTGGATGTATTTGATGAATATAACTTAATTTCGATGAATAAAGTGGATTTAAGTTATTTTCGATGTACTCGAAGAATATAACTTAATTTCGATGAATAAAGTGAATTTAAGTTATTTTGGATGTATTTGATGAATGTAACTTAATTTCGATGAATAAAGTGAATTTAAGTTATTTTGGATGTATTGGATGAATGTAACTTAATTTCGATGAATAAAGTGAATTTAAGTTATTTTGGATGTATTTGATGAATATAACTTAATTTCGACGAATAAAGTGAATTTAAGTTATTTTGGATGTATTTGATGAATGTAACTTAATTTCGATGAATAAAGTGAATTTAAGTTATTTTGGATGTATTTGATGAATATAACTTAATTTCGATGAATAAAGTGAATTTAAGTTATTTTCGATGTACTCGATGAATATAACTTAATTTCGATGAATAAAGTGAATTTAAGTTATTTTGGATGTATTTGATAAATATAACTTAATTTCGATGAATAAAGTGAATTTAAGTTATTTTCGATGTATTTGATGAATGTAACTTAATTTCGATGAATAAAGTGGATTTAAGTTATTTTGGATGTATTTGATGAATATAACTTAATTTCGATGAATAAAGTGAATTTAAGTTATTTTCGATGTACTCGATGAATATAACTTAATTTCGATGAATAAAGTGAATTTAAGTTATTTTGGATGTATTTGATGAATATAACTTAATTTCGATGAATAAAGTGAATTTAAGTTATTTTGGATGTATTTGATGAATATAACTTAATTTCTATGAATAAAGTGAATTTAAGTTATTTTGGATGTATTTGATGAATATAACTTAATTTAGATGAATAAAGTGAATTTAAGTTGTTTTCGATGTATTTGATTAACTTAATTTCGATGAATAAAGTGAATTTAAGTTATTTTGGATGTATTTGATGAATATAACTTAATTTCGATGAATAAAGTGAATTTAAGTTATTTTGGATGTATTTGATGAATATAACTTAATTTCGATGAATAAAGTGAATTTAAGTTATTTTCGATGTATTTGATGAATGTAACTTAATTTCGATGAATAAAGTGAATTTAAGTTATTTTGGATGTATTTGATGAATATAACTTAATTGCGATGATTAAAGTGAATTTAAGTTATTTTGGATGTATTTGATGAATGTAACTTAATTTCGATGAATAAAGTGAATTTAAGTTATTTTGGATGTATTTGATGAATGTAACTTAATTTCGATGAATAAAGTGAATTTAAGTTATTTTGGATGTATTTGATGAATATAACTTAATTTCGATGAATAAAGTGAATCTAAGTTATTTTGGATGTATTTGATGAATATAACTTAATTTCGATGAATAAAGTGAATTTAAGTTATTTTGGATGTATTTGATGAATATAACTTAATTTTGATGAATAAAGTGAATTTAAGTTATTTTCGATGTACTCGATGAATATAACTTAATTTCGATGAATAAAGTGAATTTAAATTATTTTGGATGTATTTGATGAATATAACTTAATTTCGACGAATAAAGTGAATTTAAGTTATTTTCGATGTATTTGATGAATATAACTTAATTTCGATGAATAAAGTGAATTTAAGTTATTTTCGATGTATTTGATGAATATAACTTAATTTCGATGAATAAAGTGAATTTAAGTTATTTTGGATGTATTCGATGAATATAACTTAATTTCGATGAATAAAGTGAATTTAAGTTATTTTGGATGTATTTGATGAATATAACTTAATTTCGATGAATAAAGTGAATTTAAGTTATTTTCGATGTACTCGATGAATATAACTTAATTTCGACGAATAAAGTGAATTTAAGTTATTTTGTATGTATTTGATGAATATAACTTAATTTCGATGAATAAAGTGAATTTAAGTTATTTTGGATGTATTTGATGAATATAACTTAATTTCGATGAATAAAGTGAATCTAAGTTATTTTGGATGCATTTGATGAATATAACTTAATTTCGATGAATAAAGTGAATTTAAGTTATTTTGGATGTATTTGATGAATATAACTTAATTTTGATGAATAAAGTGAATTTAAGTTATTTTCGATGTACTCGATGAATATAACTTAATTTCGATGAATAAAATGAATTTAAGTTATTTTGGATGTATTTGATGAATATAACTTAATTTCGACGAATAAAGTGAATTTAAGTTATTTTCGATGTATTTGATGAATATAACTTAATTTCGATGAATAAAGTGAATTTAAGTTATTTTCGATGTATTTGATGAATATAACTTAATTTCGATGAATAAAGTGAATTTAAGTTATTTTGGATGTATTCGATGAATATAACTTAATTTCGATGAATAAAGTGAATTTAAGTTATTTTGGATGTATTTGATGAATATAACTTAATTTCGATGAATAAAGTGAATTTAAGTTATTTTCGATGTACTCGATGAATATAACTTAATTTCGACGAATAAAGTGAATTTAAGTTATTTTGGATGTATTTGATGAATATAATTTAAGTGAGATGAGTAATTTCGATGAATAAAGTGAATTTAAGTTATTTTGGATGTATTTGATGAATATAACTTAATTTCGATGAATGAAGTGAATTTAAGTTATTTTGGATGTATTTGATGAATGTAACTTAATTTCGATGAATAAAGTGAATTTAAGTTATTTTGGATGTATTTGATGAATATAACTTAATTGCGATGAATAAAGTGAATTTAAGTTATTTTGGATGTATTTGATGAATGTAACTTAATTTCGATGAATAAAGTGAATTTAAGTTATTTTGGATGTATTTGATGAATGTAACTTAATTTCGATGAATAAAGTGAATTTAAGTTATTTTTGACGTATTTGATGAATGTAACTTAATTTCGATGAATAAAGTGAATTTAAGTTATTTTGGATGTATTTGATGAATATAACTTAATTTCGATGAATAAAGTGAATTTAAGTTATTTTGGATGTATTTGATGAATGTAACTTAATTTCGATGAATAAAGTGAATTTAAGTTATTTTGGATGTATTTGATGAATATAACTTAATTTAGACGAATAAAGTGAATTTAAGTTATTTTGGATGTATTTGATGAATGTAACTTAATTTCGATGAATAAAGTGAATTTAAGTTATTTTGGATGTATTTGATGAATGTAACTTAATTTCGATGAATAAAGTGAATTTAAGTTATTTTGGATGTATTTGATGAATATAACTTAATTTCGATGAATAAAGTGAATTTAAGTTATTTTCGATGTACTCGATGAATATAACTTAATTTCGACGAATAAAGTGAATTTAAGTTATTTTGGATGTATTTGATAAATATAACTTAATTTCGATGAATAAAGTGAATTTAAGTTATTTTCGATGTATTTGATGAATGTAACTTAATTTCGATGAATAAAGTGGATTTAAGTTATTTTGGATGTATTTGATGAATATAACTTAATTTCGATGAATAAAGTGAATTTAAGTTATTTTCGATGTACTCGATGAATATAACTTAATTTCGATGAATAAAGTGAATTTAAGTTATTTTGGATGTATTTGATGAATATAACTTAATTTCGATGAATAAAGTGAATTTAAGTTATTTTGGATGTATTTGATGAATATTACTTAATTTCTATGAATAAAGTGAATTTAAGTTATTTTGGATGTATTTGATGAATATAACTTAATTTCGATGAATAAAGTGAATTTAAGTTATTTTCGATGTATTTGATGAATATAACTTAATTTCGATGAATAAAGTGAATTTAAGTTATTTTGGATGTATTTGATGAATATAACTTAATTTCGATGAATAAAGTGAATTTAAGTTATTTTGGATGTATTTGATGAATATAACTTAATTTCGATGAATAAAGTGAATTTAAGTTATTTTCGATGTACTCGATGAATATAACTTAATTTCGACGAATAAAGTGAATTTAAGTTATTTTGGATGTATTTGATGAATATAACTTAATTTCGATGAATAAAGTGAATTTAAGTTATTTTGGATGTATTTGATGAATATAACTTAATTTCGATGAATAAAGTGAATTTAAGTTATTTTGGATGTATTTGATGAATGTAACTTAATTTCGATGAATAAAGTGAATTTAAGTTATTTTGGAAGTATTTGATGAATATAACTTAATTGCGATGAATAAAGTGAATTTAAGTTATTTTGGATGTATTTGATGAATGTAACTTAATTCCGATGAATAAAGTGAATTTAAGTTATTTTGGATGTATTTGATGAATGTAACTTAATTTCGATGAATAAAGTGAATTTAAGTTATTTTGGATGTATTTGATGAATATAACTTAATTTCGATGAATAAAGTGAATTTAAGTTATTTTGGGTGTATTTGATGAATATAACTTAATTTCGATGAATAAACTGAATTTAAGTTATTTTGGATGTATTTGATGAATATAACTTAATTTTGATGAATAAAGTGAATTTAAGTTATTTTCGATGTACTCGATGAATATAACTTAATTTCGATGAATAAAGTGAATTTAAGTTATTTTGGATGTATTTGATGAATATAACTTAATTTCGACGAATAAAGTGAATTTAAGTTATTTTCGATGTATTTGATGAATGTAACTTAATTTCGAAGAATAAAGTGAATTTAAGTTATTTTCGATGTATTTGATGAATATAACTTAATTTCGATGAATAAAGTGAATTTAAGTTATTTTGGATGTATTTGATGAATATAACTTAATTTCAATGAATAAAGTGAATTTAAGTTATTTTGGATGTATTTGATGAATATAACTTAATTTCGATGAATAAAGTGAATTTAAGTTATTTTCGATGTACTCGATGAATATAACTTTATTTCGACGAATAAAGTGAATTTAAGTTATTTTGGATGTATTTGATGAATATAACTTAATTTCGATGAATAAAGTGAATTTAAGTTATTTTGGATGTATTTGATGAATATAACTTAATTTCGTTGAATAAAGTGAATTTAAGTTATTTTGGATGTATTTGATGAATGTAACTTAATTTCGATGAATAAAGTGAATTTAAGTTATTTTGGATGTATTTGATGAATATAACTTAATTGCGATGAATAAAGTGAATTTAAGTTATTTTGGACGTATTTGATGAATGTAACTTAAGTTCGATGAATAAAGTGAATTTAAGTTATTTTGGATGTATTTGATGAATATAACTTAATTTTGATGAATAAAGTGAATTTAAGTTATTTTCGATGTACTCGATGAATATAACTTAATTTCGATGAATAAAGTGAATTTAAATTATTTTGGATGTATTTGATGAATATAACTTAATTTCGACGAATAAAGTGAATTTAAGTTATTTTCGATGTATTTGATGAATATAACTTAATTTCGATGAATAAAGTGAATTTAAGTTATTTTCGATGTATTTGATGAATACAACTTAATTTCGATGAATAAAGTGAATTTAAGTTATTTTGGATGTATTCGATGAATATAACTTAATTTCGATGAATAAAGTGAATTTAAGTTATTTTGGATGTATTTGATGAATATAACTTAATTTCGATGAATAAAGTGAATTTAAGTTATTTTCGATGTACTCGATGAATATAACTTAATTTCGACGAATAAAGTGAATTTAAGTTATTTTGGATGTATTTGATGAATATAACTTAATTTCGATGAATAAAGTGAATTTAAGTTATTTTGGATGTATTTGATGAATATAACTTAATTTCGATGAATAAAGTGAATCTAAGTTATTTTGGATGCATTTGATGAATATAACTTAATTTCGATGAATAAAGTGAATTTAAGTTATTTTGGATGTATTTGATGAATATAACTTAATTTTGATGAATAAAGTGAATTTAAGTTATTTTCGATGTACTCGATGAATATAACTTAATTTCGATGAATAAAATGAATTTAAGTTATTTTGGATGTATTTGATGAATATAACTTAATTTCGACGAATAAAGTGAATTTAAGTTATTTTCGATGTATTTGATGAATATAACTTAATTTCGATGAATAAAGTGAATTTAAGTTATTTTCGATGTATTTGATGAATATAACTTAATTTCGATGAATAAAGTGAATTTAAGTTATTTTGGATGTATTCGATGAATATAACTTAATTTCGATGAATAAAGTGAATTTAAGTTATTTTGGATGTATTTGATGAATATAACTTAATTTCGATGAATAAAGTGAATTTAAGTTATTTTCGATGTACTCGATGAATATAACTTAATTTCGACGAATAAAGTGAATTTAAGTTATTTTGGATGTATTTGATGAATATAACTTAATTTCGATGAATAAAGTGAATTTAAGTTATTTTGGATGTATTTGATGAATATAACTTAATTTCGATGAATGAAGTGAATTTAAGTTATTTTGGATGTATTTGATGAATGTAACTTAATTTCGATGAATAAAGTGAATTTAAGTTATTTTGGATGTATTTGATGAATATAACTTAATTGCGATGAATAAAGTGAATTTAAGTTATTTTGGATGTATTTGATGAATGTAACTTAATTTCGATGAATAAAGTGAATTTAAGTTATTTTGGATGTATTTGATGAATGTAACTTAATTTCGATGAATAAGGTGAATTTAAGTTATTTTTGACGTATTTGATGAATGTAACTTAATTTCGATGAATAAAGTGAATTTAAGTTATTTTGGATGTATTTGATGAATATAACTTAATTTCGATGAATAAAGTGAATTTAAGTTATTTTGGGTGTATTTGATGAATATAACTTAATTTCGATGAATAAACTGAATTTAAGTTATTTTGGATGTATTTGATGAATATAACTTAATTTTGATGAATAAAGTGAATTTAAGTTATTTTCGATGTACTCGATGAATATAACTTAATTTCGATGAATAAAGTGAATTTAAGTTATTTTGGATGTATTTGATGAATATAACTTAATTTCGACGAATAAAGTGAATTTAAGTTATTTTCGATGTATTTGATGAATGTAACTTAATTTCGAAGAATAAAGTGAATTTAAGTTATTTTCGATGTATTTGATGAATATAACTTAATTTCGATGAATAAAGTGAATTTTAGTTATTTTGGATGTATTTGATGAATATAACTTAATTTCAATGAATAAAGTGAATTTAAGTTATTTTGGATGTATTTGATGAATATAACTTAATTTCGATGAATAAAGTGAATTTAAGTTATTTTCGATGTACTCGATGAATATAACTTTATTTCGACGAATAAAGTGAATTTAAGTTATTTTGGATGTATTTGATGAATATAACTTAATTTCGATGAATAAAGTGAATTTAAGTTATTTTGGATGTATTTGATGAATATAACTTAATTTCGTTGAATAAAGTGAATTTAAGTTATTTTGGATGTATTTGATGAATGTAACTTAATTTCGATGAATAAAGTGAATTTAAGTTATTTTGGATGTATTTGATGAATATAACTTAATTGCGATGAATAAAGTGAATTTAAGTTATTTTGGACGTATTTGATGAATGTAACTTAAGTTCGATGAATAAAGTGAATTTAAGTTATTTTGGATGTATTTGATGAATATAACTTAATTTTGATGAATAAAGTGAATTTAAGTTATTTTCGATGTACTCGATGAATATAACTTAATTTCGATGAATAAAGTGAATTTAAATTATTTTGGATGTATTTGATGAATATAACTTAATTTCGACGAATAAAGTGAATTTAAGTTATTTTCGATGTATTTGATGAATATAACTTAATTTCGATGAATAAAGTGAATTTAAGTTATTTTCGATGTATTTGATGAATACAACTTAATTTCGATGAATAAAGTGAATTTAAGTTATTTTGGATGTATTCGATGAATATAACTTAATTTCGATGAATAAAGTGAATTTAAGTTATTTTGGATGTATTTGATGAATATAACTTAATTTCGATGAATAAAGTGAATTTAAGTTATTTTCGATGTACTCGATGAATATAACTTAATTTCGACGAATAAAGTGAATTTAAGTTATTTTGGATGTATTTGATGAATATAACTTAATTTCGATGAATAAAGTGAATTTAAGTTATTTTGGATGTATTTGATGAATATAACTTAATTTCGATGAATAAAGTGAATCTAAGTTATTTTGGATGCATTTGATGAATATAACTTAATTTCGATGAATAAAGTGAATTTAAGTTATTTTGGATGTATTTGATGAATATAACTTAATTTTGATGAATAAAGTGAATTTAAGTTATTTTCGATGTACTCGATGAATATAACTTAATTTCGATGAATAAAATGAATTTAAGTTATTTTGGATGTATTTGATGAATATAACTTAATTTCGACGAATAAAGTGAATTTAAGTTATTTTCGATGTATTTGATGAATATAACTTAATTTCGATGAATAAAGTGAATTTAAGTTATTTTCGATGTACTCGATGAATATAACTTTATTTCGACGAATAAAGTGAATTTAAGTTATTTTGGATGTATTTGATGAATATAACTTAATTTCGATGAATAAAGTGAATTTAAGTTATTTTGGATGTATTTGATGAATATAACTTAATTTCGTTGAATAAAGTGAATTTAAGTTATTTTGGATGTATTTGATGAATGTAACTTAATTTCGATGAATAAAGTGAATTTAAGTTATTTTGGATGTATTTGATGAATATAACTTAATTGCGATGAATAAAGTGAATTTAAGTTATTTTGGACGTATTTGATGAATGTAACTTAAGTTCGATGAATAAAGTGAATTTAAGTTATTTTGGATGTATTTGATGAATATAACTTAATTTTGATGAATAAAGTGAATTTAAGTTATTTTCGATGTACTCGATGAATATAACTTAATTTCGATGAATAAAGTGAATTTAAATTATTTTGGATGTATTTGATGAATATAACTTAATTTCGACGAATAAAGTGAATTTAAGTTATTTTCGATGTATTTGATGAATATAACTTAATTTCGATGAATAAAGTGAATTTAAGTTATTTTCGATGTATTTGATGAATACAACTTAATTTCGATGAATAAAGTGAATTTAAGTTATTTTGGATGTATTCGATGAATATAACTTAATTTCGATGAATAAAGTGAATTTAAGTTATTTTGGATGTATTTGATGAATATAACTTAATTTCGATGAATAAAGTGAATTTAAGTTATTTTCGATGTACTCGATGAATATAACTTAATTTCGACGAATAAAGTGAATTTAAGTTATTTTGGATGTATTTGATGAATATAACTTAATTTCGATGAATAAAGTGAATTTAAGTTATTTTGGATGTATTTGATGAATATAACTTAATTTCGATGAATAAAGTGAATCTAAGTTATTTTGGATGCATTTGATGAATATAACTTAATTTCGATGAATAAAGTGAATTTAAGTTATTTTGGATGTATTTGATGAATATAACTTAATTTTGATGAATAAAGTGAATTTAAGTTATTTTCGATGTACTCGATGAATATAACTTAATTTCGATGAATAAAATGAATTTAAGTTATTTTGGATGTATTTGATGAATATAACTTAATTTCGACGAATAAAGTGAATTTAAGTTATTTTCGATGTATTTGATGAATATAACTTAATTTCGATGAATAAAGTGAATTTAAGTTATTTTCGATGTATTTGATGAATATAACTTAATTTCGATGAATAAAGTGAATTTAAGTTATTTTGGATGTATTCGATGAATATAACTTAATTTCGATGAATAAAGTGAATTTAAGTTATTTTGGATGTATTTGATGAATATAACTTAATTTCGATGAATAAAGTGAATTTAAGTTATTTTCGATGTACTCGATGAATATAACTTAATTTCGACGAATAAAGTGAATTTAAGTTATTTTGGATGTATTTGATGAATATATCTTAATTTCGATGAATAAAGTGAATTTAAGTTATTTTGGATGTATTTGATGAATATAACTTAATTTCGATGAATGAAGTGAATTTAAGTTATTTTGGATGTATTTGATGAATGTAACTTAATTTCGATGAATAAAGTGAATTTAAGTTATTTTGGATGTATTTGATGAATATAACTTAATTGCGATGAATAAAGTGAATTTAAGTTATTTTGGATGTATTTGATGAATGTAACTTAATTTCGATGAATAAAGTGAATTTAAGTTATTTTGGATGTATTTGATGAATGTAACTTAATTTCGATGAATAAGGTGAATTTAAGTTATTTTTGACGTATTTGATGAATGTAACTTAATTTCGATGAATAAAGTGAATTTAAGTTATTTTGGATGTATTTGATGAATATAACTTAATTTCGATGAATAAAGTGAATTTAAGTTATTTTGGGTGTATTTGATGAATATAACTTAATTTCGATGAATAAACTGAATTTAAGTTATTTTGGATGTATTTGATGAATATAACTTAATTTTGATGAATAAAGTGAATTTAAGTTATTTTCGATGTACTCGATGAATATAACTTAATTTCGATGAATAAAGTGAATTTAAGTTATTTTGGATGTATTTGATGAATATAACTTAATTTCGACGAATAAAGTGAATTTAAGTTATTTTCGATGTATTTGATGAATGTAACTTAATTTCGAAGAATAAAGTGAATTTAAGTTATTTTCGATGTATTTGATGAATATAACTTAATTTCGATGAATAAAGTGAATTTAAGTTATTTTGGATGTATTTGATGAATATAACTTAATTTCAATGAATAAAGTGAATTTAAGTTATTTTGGATGTATTTGATGAATATAACTTAATTTCGATGAATAAAGTGAATTTAAGTTATTTTCGATGTACTCGATGAATATAACTTTATTTCGACGAATAAAGTGAATTTAAGTTATTTTGGATGTATTTGATGAATATAACTTAATTTCGATGAATAAAGTGAATTTAAGTTATTTTGGATGTATTTGATGAATATAACTTAATTTCGTTGAATAAAGTGAATTTAAGTTATTTTGGATGTATTTGATGAATGTAACTTAATTTCGATGAATAAAGTGAATTTAAGTTATTTTGGATGTATTTGATGAATATAACTTAATTGCGATGAATAAAGTGAATTTAAGTTATTTTGGACGTATTTGATGAATGTAACTTAAGTTCGATGAATAAAGTGAATTTAAGTTATTTTGGATGTATTTGATGAATATAACTTAATTTTGATGAATAAAGTGAATTTATGTTATTTTCGATGTACTCGATGAATATAACTTAATTTCGATGAATAAAGTGAATTTAAATTATTTTGGATGTATTTGATGAATATAACTTAATTTCGACGAATAAAGTGAATTTAAGTTATTTTCGATGTATTTGATGAATATAACTTAATTTCGATGAATAAAGTGAATTTAAGTTATTTTCGATGTATTTGATGAATACAACTTAATTTCGATGAATAAAGTGAATTTAAGTTATTTTGGATGTATTCGATGAATATAACTTAATTTCGATGAATAAAGTGAATTTAAGTTATTTTGGATGTATTTGATGAATATAACTTAATTTCGATGAATAAAGTGAATTTAAGTTATTTTCGATGTACTCGATGAATATAACTTAATTTCGACGAATAAAGTGAATTTAAGTTATTTTGGATGTATTTGATGAATATAACTTAATTTCGATGAATAAAGTGAATTTAAGTTATTTTGGATGTATTTGATGAATATAACTTAATTTCGATGAATAAAGCGAATCTAAGTTATTTTGGATGCATTTGATGAATATAACTTAATTTCGATGAATAAAGTGAATTTAAGTTATTTTGGATGTATTTGATGAATATAACTTAATTTTGATGAATAAAGTGAATTTAGGTTATTTTCGATGTACTCGATGAATATAACTTAATTTCGATGAATAAAATGAATTTAAGTTATTTTGGATGTATTTGATGAATATAACTTAATTTCGACGAATAAAGTGAATTTAAGTTATTTTCGATGTATTTGATGAATATAACTTAATTTCGATGAATAAAGTGAATTTAAGTTATTTTCGATGTATTTGATGAATATAACTTAATTTCGATGAATAAAGTGAATTTAAGTTATTTTGGATGTATTCGATGAATATAACTTAATTTCGATGAATAAAGTGAATTTAAGTTATTTTGGATGTATTTGATGAATATAACTTAATTTCGATGAATAAAGTGAATTTAAGTTATTTTCGATGTACTCGATGAATATAACTTAATTTCGACGAATAAAGTGAATTTAAGTTATTTTGGATGTATTTGATGAATATAACTTAATTTCGATGAATAAAGTGAATTTAAGTTATTTTGGATGTATTTGATGAATATAACTTAATTTCGATGAATGAAGTGAATTTAAGTTATTTTGGATGTATTTGATGAATGTAACTTAATTTCGATGAATAAAGTGAATTTAAGTTATTTTGGATGTATTTGATGAATATAACTTAATTGCGATGAATAAAGTGAATTTAAGTTATTTTGGATGTATTTGATGAATGTAACTTAATTTCGATGAATAAAGTGAATTTAAGTTATTTTGGATGTATTTGATGAATGTAACTTAATTTCGATGAATAAAGTGAATTTAAGTTATTTTTGACGTATTTGATGAATGTAACTTAATTTCGATGAATAAAGTGAATTTAAGTTATTTTGGATGTATTTGATGAATATAACTTAATTTCGATGAATAAAGTGAATTTAAGTTATTTTGGATGTATTTGATGAATGTAACTTAATTTCGATGAATAAAGTGAATTTAAGTTATTTTGGATGTATTTGATGAATATAACTTAATTTAGACGAATAAAGTGAATTTAAGTTATTTTGGATGTATTTGATGAATGTAACTTAATTTCGATGAATAAAGTGAATTTAAGTTATTTTGGATGTATTTGATGAATGTAACTTAATTTCGATGAATAAAGTGAATTTAAGTTATTTTGGATGTATTTGATGAATATAACTTAATTTCGATGAATAAAGTGAATTTAAGTTATTTTCGATGTACTCGATGAATATAACTTAATTTCGACGAATAAAGTGAATTTAAGTTATTTTGGATGTATTTGATAAATATAACTTAATTTCGATGAATAAAGTGAATTTAAGTTATTTTTGACGTATTTGATGAATGTAACTTAATTTCGATGAATAAAGTGAATTTAAGTTATTTTGGATGTATTTGATGAATATAACTTAATTTCGATGAATAAAGTGAATTTAAGTTATTTTGGATGTATTTGATGAATGTAACTTAATTTCGATGAATAAAGTGAATTTAAGTTATTTTGGATGTATTTGATGAATATAACTTAATTTCGATGAATAAAGTGAATTTAAGTTATTTTCGATGTATTTGATGAATGTAACTTAATTTCGATGAATAAAGTGGATTTAAGTTATTTTGGATGTATTTGATGAATATAACTTAATTTCGATGAATAAAGTGAATTTAAGTTATTTTCGATGTACTCGATGAATATAACTTAATTTCGATGAATAAAGTGAATTTAAGTTATTTTGGATGTATTTGATGAATATAACTTAATTTCGATGAATAAAGTGAATTTAAGTTATTTTGGATGTATTTGATGAATATAACTTAATTTCGATGAATAAAGTGAATTTAAGTTATTTTGGATGTATTTGATGAATATAACTTAATTTCGATGAATTAAGTGAATTTAAGTTATTTTCGATGTACTCGATGAATATAACTTAATTTCGACGAATAAAGTGAATTTAAGTTATTTTGGATGTATTTGATGAATATAACTTAATTTCGATGAATAAAGTGAATTTAAGTTATTTTGGATGTATTTGATGAATATAACTTAATTTCGATGAATAAAGTGAATTTAAGTTATTTTGGATGTATTTGATGAATGTAACTTAATTTCGATGAATAAAGTGAATTTAAGTTATTTTGGAAGTATTTGATGAATATAACTTAATTGCGATGAATAAAGTGAATTTAAGTTATTTTGGATGTATTTGATGAATGTAACTTAATTCCGATGAATAAAGTGAATTTAAGTTATTTTGGATGTATTTGATGAATGTAACTTAATTTCGATGAATAAAGTGAATTTAAGTTATTTTGGATGTATTTGATGAATATAACTTAATTTCGATGAATAAAGTGAATTTAAGTTATTTTGGGTGTATTTGATGAATATAACTTAATTTCGATGAATAAACTGAATTTAAGTTATTTTCGATGTACTCGATGAATATAACTTTATTTCGACGAATAAAGTGAATTTAAGTTATTTTGGATGTATTTGATGAATATAACTTAATTTCGATGAATAAAGTGAATTTAAGTTATTTTGGATGTATTTGATGAATATAACTTAATTTCGTTGAATAAAGTGAATTTAAGTTATTTTGGATGTATTTGATGAATGTAACTTAATTTCGATGAATAAAGTGAATTTAAGTTATTTTGGATGTATTTGATGAATATAACTTAATTGCGATGAATAAAGTGAATTTAAGTTATTTTGGACGTATTTGATGAATGTAACTTAAGTTCGATGAATAAAGTGAATTTAAGTTATTTTGGATGTATTTGATGAATGTAACTTAATTTCGATGAATAAAGTGAATTTAAGTTATTTTGGACGTATTTGATGAATGTAACTTAATTTCGATGAATAAAGTGAATTTAAGTTATTTTGGATGTATTTGATGAATATAACTTAATTTCGATGAATAAAGTGAATTTAAGTTATTTTGGATGTATTTGATGAATATAACTTAATTTCGATGAATAAAGTGAATTTAAGTTATTTTCGATGTACTCGATGAATATAACTTAATTTCGACGAATAAAGTGAATTTAAGTTATTTTGGATGTACTTGATAAATATAACTTAATTTCGATGAATAAAGTGGATTTAAGTTATTTTCGATGTATTTGATGAATGTAACTTAATTTCGATGAATAAAGTGAATTTAAGTTATTTTGGATGTATTTGATGAATATAACTTAATTTCGATGAATAAAGTGAATTTAAGTTATTTTTTATGTATTTGATGAATATAACTTAATTTCGATGAATAAAGTGAATTTAAGTTATTTTGGATGTATTTGATGAATATAACTTAATTTTGATGAATAAAGTGAATTTAAGTTATTTTGGATGTATTTGATGAATGTAACTTAATTTTGATGAATAACGTGAATTTAAGTTATTTTGGATGTATTTCAGGAATATAACTTAATTTCGATGAATAAAGTGAATTTAAGTTATTTTGGATGTATTTGATGCATATAACTTAATTTCGACGAATAAAGTGAATTTAAGTTATTTTGGATGTATTTGATGAATGTAACTTAATTTCGATGAATAAAGTGAATTTAAGTTATTTTGGATGTATTTGATGAATATAACTTAATTTCGATGAATAAAGTGAATTAAAGTTATTTTCGATGTACTCGATGAATATAACTTAATTTCGACGAATAAAGTGAATTTAAGTTATTTTGGATGTATTTGATGAATATAACTTAATTTCGACGAATAAAGTGAATTTAAGTTATTTTCGATGTATTTGATGAATATAACTTAATTTCGATGAATAAAGTGAATTTAAGTTATTTTCGATGTATTTGATGAATATAACTTAATTTCGATGAATAAAGTGAATTTAAGTTATTTTGGATGTATTTGATGAATATAACTTAATTTCGATGAATAAAGTGAATTTAAGTTATTTTGGATGTGTAACTGTCGGGAGTGGGTGTGCCATAGCACGAAATAGAAAGGAAAAAAATAATCTCAATGAAAAAGAGATAGGGCAACGACCATCGTCACAAAACTAGAAAAGGGCCAGAAAAAAAAGGTGGCTGAGATGACTTGACCGCCGGGGAATATCGCCGAAGTTTTAGGCATCCGCTGCACCGTTTGTCGGCACGACGTGCGATGCGCGAACTAGCTCGCCGGATGGGGTGGGGTTCGCGGTACAGGGATGCCGAAGAATGACAGTATATTAGGAATTAACTCGTGCCTGAGATTGAAATTAAGAAGAGAGGCGGCGGCGGAGAGAAAAATCTACTGAGGTCAACGAGAGGGGGTCGATCGTAAGGGTCGGAAGGGGTGGTTCGGTCAGCGAGAAACGGTTATACTGTAGGAGGCTAGGTGCCCGGTGGTATCCAGTGGAAGGAACTCGCCCTTCGCGGAGGCATCATTATTCCCGAGGGCCTCACGTGGGGGCTGTTATTCGGTCATTTTATCAATGATCTAGACCTTCAAAATTCCATTTACTCCCTTCCATTTATTTTGGTTTGCTTTATTAATTTATTGGATTATTTGTGTTAAATGTTTATAGTTCCTTTATTTTATTTTATTTTATTAACTTATTTGATTATTTGTGTTAAATGTTTATAGTTCCTTTATTTTATTTTATTTTATTAACTTATTTGATTATTTGTGTTAAATGTTTATAGTTCCTTTATTTTATTTTATTTTATTAACTTATTTGATTATTTGTTTTTCCTCAGAAATGTATACGGATATACCTCATCGTATATTTTTGGTTATACCTGATCATCATACGGAAAAACATACCAATATATAACAATTCATATTTTAAATTTTGGTTATAGTTCATGTATTAAATGAGGTATTATTAAAATTAGTTCTAGTTCTAGTATTAATTCAAACATACTTAAAAATTGGTTAGATCTCCTGTATTAATTAACAATGATATTTCGAGTATTAATTGACCTTGGTTATATGTCATGTATTACTTGATGTGTTAGTAAAATTTGTTACATTTCTTGTATTAATTCATGTATAATTCCGGAGTGTATGGAAGTATTCTAATTTTAGCTTAGATTATCATTGATTCTCTTGCAAGTGAAACCGATCAAAATGTTTTGTTGGGTGAATTGTGTGCTTTCTTTTTTTTTCTTTTAGTTGTCCTTTCTATCTATAATGATGTATTAGTTTTAAATTTCTAGCCCGGTAGAAACCACCTACTTGCGCAGTACCTCCAGCCAGCAATAAACAAAAACGGTTAAGGGCCCAAACGATATAAGCTCATACCATGTCACGAAACACTCCTTACCAATCATGTAATCTTATTGGATGGAAAAGGACATTTATTATTCATACCCGATCCGCACAAAATTTCCACAGGCCGTACACACACCTGAAACTTTATTTTTGAGACTCACGCTCTCATATAATTGAGCTCATATACTCAACGAAAATTGCTTCCTAGGCATGGAGAAGAAGAAATGAAATCACCAAAAAAAACGTTTTCCTATTCTCCTTGCATTAAGGATCCAATAACAAAAAAAAAATTTTCTTGTATATTTATAATTATATATATATCTCTTTTTTTTTCTTATAAATCTTATAGCTATAATTGGTTTTCTCTCAATATTTTCTTTTTATTATTAATTATCGTAAAAAAATCATGGCTACCGAGAATTAATTCAGCGATGTAATAAAGGTCACTGCAGAAACCACCTTTACACCAAAGCAGCCGGCTAGTGCAATGCAATTTTACTATTATTACGATTGTTAGTAGTAATATTAATATTGTTGATATTATTAATTAGGTTATATTCTGTTACTAATGTAATTCATATTTGTTAGGTTTATTACTACGCCGGTGCTGCTGCTGATAATGACGATCATTAATAATCTACAGATTAATATATTACCCATGTATTTATATCACTATCAATGATTAATTCATTTATTTTTCTTTCACACAACTCTAACTACTAATCTTCTGGTTTATACACACCTTTATAACAGGTAATTTATTACCCACCATCTTCCGCGTGTCCGGCCATCAAATCTAAAGTAAACAAAATCTCTGCTTGGTGTTTGGTTGATATCCAGATCACATTCCTACAAGCACTTAAATACGTTTAACAATACCTAGATAAAGAAATATTATTAATTCTAGGACAAACAATTCGTTTGCCCGCGCCATACAAAGATGGTACGAATTTCACCATAAGTTCCTAAATTTATTCAAGAAAAAGGAAAAAAAAACACCAATCTGCTTAACGCCCAAACCTAACGGAACCTAAATTAGATTAATTAACAATGGAAACACCGTTATTTTCACTCGTGGTGTTTTCTATTGTTTTCTAACGACCTATGACCCTATTGGCATATTTCAAAAACAAGAACTAAAAGAAATCGCGAATCTCACGCGAGGAAGTACCGAAGGTTCAAACATCATCCACAAAGAAAAACTTTGAAATTCCGAACTCTTTCGAAAAATGATTCAGATACCAAAAAAAGGAAAGACAAAACTCGGAAAAAGTTTAAACAATTATTGCTACAACTCAAAAAAAATCACATACTGAACCGCGCACCTAATTTCCTGCTGAACGTCCACTCTTTTTCTGATACCGGTGATAACGGCATCAAAGAGAAAAAAATTTGTTTCAAATTTTATACTCGATAACCGTTAAACTAGAGCATTTTCACGAAATCTCTCAATTGGATTAATTAACAATGAAACACCGTAACTTTCACTCGTGGTGTTTTCTATGGTTTTTCAACCGACCTATGACCCTATTGGCATATTTCAAAAACAAGAACTAAAAGAAATCGCGAATCTCACGCGAGAAAGTACCGAAAAATCCGAACACTATCCACAGAAAAAAACTCCGTATTCCCAAAATTTTCTTAATATTTTCCTTTTTGTACGACAATTCGCTCACGGTGCACTTATAATCTTCACTTAATTTTTTTTTATATTTTCAATCCACGAAAGAAAAAAGTTTTTTTTTTTTTTTTTTTATACTATATTACCTCAGAATTACCGCAAGGATTCTAGATTCTTCCATCTTTTACTTATCTGCAAAAACTCGAACCGCCAGACAACTGCATTTTCCATTATCCAGGTGCATCCGCCGGATCCGTCAAAATTCACTCCGCTCCAATTTTTCCAGGAAAAAAGGTTTTCCAATAAAAAAAAATTTAAATTTTCTCCAGAACCAAAATCACTAAAACTTTTTCTAGACACCCAACTGATTCGGGGTCTGATTTCCTTCAGCAACTCCCGACAACTTCCTGCTTACTGCCCCCGACGCTCGATCAGGCCAGCACTCCCCGACCGGGGCAAAAAAACGCGCCGTTATTACGCATTCCTGAAGCCTTTTGTTCTTTCTCGATGCTTCAGTGCCGTCGGAGTTGATGCGTGATTTTTGGCGTTGTACTGGTGTGCATGGGGTTGCCAGCTTTTAATTTATCGGGATTTTTAATAATTGGTCGTTAATTATTGGCTTTATGGGAATTTTTCTTACAGGCGACCGTTACAGCGCGCGTCACCTAGATGTCGCCAGGGGAGAGGGGACACGAAAAAATAAACGGGGGCCTGATATGGTGATTTTGGCCAACGTGTGGCTCACCCACTCCCTGAGAGAGTCTCATGCTCTGCCGCTTGTTTTCTTCTTAGAGGAGGTAAGGTTAAAATTTCCTCAGGTTCTGCTGAGTCGTTCTCCGGATAGTGGTATGAGGCAACATGCATCGGTCATTCCGCCGCGCCTTCGGAGGGTAAACTAGCGTGACGCCCTTTTAAATGTTTCCATAATATCCGCCTCGTAGTGGATTTCCTCGAGTACGAGCAATCATTTAGGACGACGCGCTCGTCAATGGCCATGCTTAGTTTTCCTATAAACCGTTACACCATGCGTCTCCTACTAAGTGTTGTACGAGTGACGTTTTGTTCCGTCAGGAATAACCCTAACTCTACATGTCGCTCGAGCTCTTTTCGGCAGACGTCTTACAGGGTCGATTGGGCCTCATGAGCCGGGAGGGTGTCTAGATTCGTCGGCTCCATACTCAAACGGACATAATCCACGCGGTGTTAGGTCTCTATGGAAGTTGGTGGCGAAGGTTTTGGCGGTCGGCGCGATGATGGTGACAGAAGCGATGGCTTCAGGCAAAAAGCTCATAGAAGTATTGGAGGCTCAGAACAACTTGATGAGGACTATGAACATGGATTTGAGACTCGTGATATTGCTTTGGTAAAAGGGATGGTCAAGAAGGAGGTGGGAGAGGAAGAAGAAAACACGACGCAGAGCGTGGAGATGGGGGATGAGGCAACAGAAAAATCAAGAGAGATTTTCAACAGATAATGAAGAAGAAATCTTCAATTCGGGAATCAACAGCGGAATTAATTTTGACAAATACGAATAGATTCCTATCAAAGTTGCTAATGGGACAGCACCGGTTATCAATTCCTTTCAAGAAACTGGATTAAAATTTCTTCTTGGAAAATGTATGGAAGCCAGGATATACCGTACCGACACCGATCAACAAAAATGCTATTCCAATAATAATGGCTAAACGAGTTTGGATGGCTTGTGTTCTGACTGGTTCCGTGAAAACGTATAACTTTTTTCTACTTATTGTTCATGATTCGTTAGTTGATAACCAAGATTTGTCGATTGGAAAGCCGCACGTGTTGATAGTTTCACCAACCCATGAACCTAGCATACAGGTATTTAGTGAAGTAAGATAATTTGCATTGAATTCGCATCTAAACTCAATCGATTACGTATCTAATATGCTCGTCATGGGCTTCCTGTTGTTGGTCGAGAGGATTATGAATCATCCATCAATTCCTTGAAGAGCTACGGAGATGGTCGAGCCCATTCTTAAATGATTACGTATTCCTATCCTTTGGTATAGTTGTAGGGTCGTTTGCTGAGGTAGAACCACACTTTTATCAGGTATCCAGTTTCGAGAAGAGAACCAAAGTAATTGAAATTCTAAGTGCGTCGGGACGTAGTGGAACTGTGGCGTGCGTTGAAACCCAGCGCACTGCTGGCCGTGTCGCAGTGCTACTATTGGAAGTGGATGTCGCGAAACTCGGGTCTAAGAACTCCTCGTTCCAGGGTGAAGCGGCATGACATGAAGACTGGTCTGGCAGCCTTAGGATAAATGTTGACATTAAAACTTGGTCCCAGACGGCCAAGTGGAACAACACGGTGTACCATCCGCTAGGGAAGCTACCTAAGCGGACCTTGCCGGGTACCCTATTATTAACCGGTGAAGCCGGCGAGATGCCTTGTTAGGGCTACTCGGGGTTGGACTTGCTTCGAAGCAGGCTGGGTGAAACTGTTGGTAACCTAATCGCCAGAGGGGTGAATTAGGGTTCCCGAAGGGAGATTCGAGGCAAATCCACTTTGTCCCGAAAAATCCCTACGGCAGCGCTAAGTCATTCCTTCGGAAAGTGCCTTCGCCCATGGATTCGATCCTCCGGCAATGCCATATTGTCGTCGTCCTGAACTCATGGTCGGGGGGCTACTTTCCAATAGTTAGCTCCTCAGGTCCTAATGTCTTTGGCGTGGTAGATACCAAGGCTACGCCCTGTCAGGTCCTCCAATTCGTATCGGCTGGTGCCTATCGGTCTCTTCACTCGTGCCTTTGTGAATTTGTCAGCTAGTTTGGCGCAGAAGCGTTCAGCTTTCTTACTGACTGGGAAGGTCCTATAATACACGGGCTGACCTGGCGAGAAACGTACGGTCTTACAACGTAGGTTGTAATTTTTCTGGTGCCTAGCGTGGGCGGTGGCGAGCTGGTGTGCTACTTGCTCACGTAGGGCTTGTCCGCAGTCCACAGCCGGTAGTACGGCAATCTCTCCTTCTTTTAGAGCTCCCAGGGTTTTCAGCAGTGGATACGCTGATCCGTGAAGGACCATGGGGTATCCGAAAAGAGCCTGATAGGGAGAGGTGCCGATGGACTCATGACGAGCGCTACGGAAGGCGCACTCTATAGCCGACAGGTGTTTGTCCCAGTCACGGTGATCGGTGCCAATATAAGCGCGGATGGCTGCCAGCACTGAACGATTTACTCGCTCAGACGCGTTGGGGTGCGGAGCATAGACTGCCGTGCGTAGGTGCTGTATGCCATAGTCAGTTAATAGCTTCTCGAACTCCTTAGAGGTAAAGTGCCTTCCATTGTCGGAAAAAATTTTCTCCGGGACACCATAAGCATGGAATATACGGTGCTCGAGGAAGCTGGTGGCGGCACTAGAGGTTTCGGCGGGTACGGGATGGAGAAACGTAAATTTGGAAAACGCGTCTAAGACCACGAAGATGGCGGTATAGCCTTTTTTGGATCTGGGGTATGGGCCCATATAATCTACGTATAAGACCTGGAAAGGACGTTGAACCTCCATGGCATCACCCATAGGGGGCCTTAGGATTGTGTTGGGGGCCTTAGTGGTTTTACATGTGTCACAGGCTGCGATGTAGGATCTAACTTGGCTTGTCATGCCTGGCCAATAATATTTTTCGCGCAATCTTTCGAGTGTCTTACGGATACCGCCATGTGAAGCTTGGGGGGGTGCATGAGCGGACTCGACCAGAGAAGTGGTTAGTTCTGCAGGGATCCACAATTTCCATATTAGGTCATCCGTCTCAGGGTCACCAGTACGGGGGGCCGAGCGGTGGAACACATATCCGTCCGAAACCTGGAGGTCAGGTAACCGTTCAGCATCTTTGCTGATTTTATCAGCGAGATGTTGATAGTCCTCTGTCCTGAAGGCTGGGCACGTAAGGTCCACGTCACGGCAGAACTGCACTTCATCAATGCAGTCGACTCGTGACAGTGCGTCCGGCACCACGTTCTGACTACCCTTGCGGTGCTCAATTGAAAATTGGAAGCCCTGCAACTTTAGGCTCCACCGTGCTAGGCGGCCGTTTAGGTCAGTCTGGCTCATGAGCCACCTCAAGCTGGCATGGTCGGTAATGATGGTGAAGGGATGCCCTTCTACATACGCCCGGAACTTTTTAACGCTCAGCACCGCAGCGTAGCACTCTAACTCGGTGATCGAATAGTTGCGCTGGGCACTATTCAGTTTTTTTGAGAAATAGGCGATGGGGTGTTCTTCATCGCCGCGTCGTTGGAACAGGACGCTCCCTACTCCGGTTTTACTGGCGTCGCATTGGATAAAGAAAGGGGTTGGCGAAATCTGGGGTTACCAATAAAGGAGCAGACATCATGGACTCCTTCAGTTCCTCAAATGCCCTGAGGGCGTCGTCTGTCCAAACAAATTTGCCGTTCTTTAGACAGTCGGTGATGGGTGAGGCAATGCTGGCATAATTACTTATGAAGCGCCTGTACCATCCCGTCATGCCTAAAAACCGTCGCACCTGTTTGGCAGACTTTGGAACTGGGAAGTCCCTGATGGCTGCAACCTTGTCGGGGTCGGTTTTGAGAGACCCATCGCCGATGATGAAGCCCAAATATTTCACTTCCCGGACGCAGAACCTGCTTTTGTTCAAGTTCACTGTTAAACCAGAACCTCGCAGACAGTCTGCGACCTGTTCCAGCATCTGAACGTGGGTCTCGAAGTCTGGAGACACCACCAGTAGATCGTCTAAAATAGACGAAAACGCGTTCTCGAAGAGAGCCTGGGATCACCTTGTCCATGAGACGACACATGCGTTGCGGGGCGTTACAGAGCCCGAACGGCATCACTTTAAATTGATAGAGCGGTCTTCCAGGCACGGTGAAGGCCGTCTTCTCTCGAGACTTTTCCTCTAAGGGGATTTGCCAGAAGGCATCCTTGAGGTCAATCGCCGAGATAAAGCGGGTATCCTGCAACCGTCCTAAAAGGCCATCTATGTGAGGCAGCGGGTAGGCATCCTTCACTGTCACTGTGTTTACCTTGCGCGAGTCCAAACAGAGGCGAACCTTTCCGGGCTTGCGAACCAAGACTACGGGCGAGTTCCAGGGACTGTTGGACTCTTCGATTACACCTAGGCTCAGCATGCGATCGACCTCCTCATACATGAGGGCCTGAATGGCGGGAGAGACAGGGTAGTGCCTCTGCTTAATGGGTACCGCCTCGCCAGTGTCGATCACGTGCTGTTCCAGGTGCGTTCTACCAAGTCCACAGGTGTCGAATGACGGGAACCGCGCTCGAGCCTGGTTCAATCGCTCCTGTTGGGACTCGTCAAGGTGATGACTGTTGGGGTCCGGGGATGGGGTGTGGTGTATTTCCCCTATAATATGTGGGGCTAATTTAAAGGCCCTCCAAAAATCGACGCCAAGATACAGATTTTGGGACAATCAGGTACTATATACAGAGTCATTACGATGGTGCGGGACCCGTAGGTGATAGGTACGACAATATAACCCAGCACATTCTTTGGCTTGCCGTCAGCTACCTGGACGGAGGTGTGCAGCCGGTGCAGCTTAATTTCAGGGTTATGCAGGAGGAACGACTCTGCCCCTCTTCCCAAACAGCTGATGCTGGCTCCTGAGTCCAATAATCCTGACATACTGGTGTTGTGAATCCGCACGTTGGCGAAAGGGTCGGTCATCGCCATCATCCTGAAATAGGGTGGCGATTGATCTTTCGGACGTGAGTCCGCTTTTCAATTGCACGTTGCCGAATGGGTGGGACTCTGCAGGCTGGTATGGTCTTATCGGGTTCTTCGAAAATTCGTTTACGGATTGTGTGATAGTTAGCCCATCGTTGCATGAAGGAGGCTCTGACCTGAGGAGATGGGAAGACCGGTAAGGGATCTATTGTCGGCAGATCCGAACTATCCATGGCAATAGGTGACATGGCCGGGTAGACATTATTGGTAGGGAATCCTGAGCAGGGTGCGGCCTCGCAGGGAGTCTCGCACCCAGACTCTAGTTTCCCGAGCAGCTGGGACAAGTTGGTGCATACGCGTCTGGTCGCCCACATCGATAACAGAAAATGCTGCGAGTAGGGGAGGTGCACATCATGAACCCGTGTCCCTCTTGTCGGCAATTCCAGCACTTGGGAGGTGGTCGGCTGGGCTGAGCCTTACGGACTTCTTCAAGGGCAGGCGGCTGATTAGTGTGAGATTCCGCGCGGCAGCCAGGCTCCGGGGCGTAGGGCTGGTAATGGTTTGAATAAGGCTGGGGTTGAGGTGACTCGAGCTCGTGGATCCTGGGCGTGTGTCGGTGCTCGCCCTTCCTTTCCCGCTGCCAGCTTTCCACCCTTAAACAAGCCTCGCGAAGTTGGCGCACATCTTGATACGAGGATCCCATGATGGCGGACCCTAGGGAGACGTTCAAGTTTTGCATCAAGATGCGAACCAACTCCGTCGGAGGCATCGGCCTGGATAGCCGGTTGTGGAGGGTGAAAATCTTGGCCGCATAGTCATCAAAGGCCAAGTTCCCCTGCTTGGTCTCTAGTATTTCTTT
>CATLJY010000727.1:0-78567 GCA_949987705.1 Thereva unica
TATATGTTATATGTTATATGTTATATGTTATATGTTATATGTTATATGTTATATGTTATATGTTATATGCTATATGCTATATGCTATATGCTATATGCTATATGCTATATGCTATATGCTATATGTTATATGTTATATGTTATATGTTATATGTTATATGTTATGTGTTATATGTTATATGTATTATATGTATATGATGTATTATATATGATGTATTATATATTATGTATTATATATTATGTATTTTGTATTATGTATTAGAAGCAGAATATCGATAGTAAACGAAGGAAGAACTCGCAAGGAAAGAAAATTTAACGTGAAATTGTTAAAAGAAGAGGAAAAACAAGAAGAATATGTAGATGAAATAAATAGAAGAGTGACAAATGCAAGAGTAACGACAGCGAAAAAGGAGTACTGGGAAAACGAAATGTTTAAAAATAGAAGAAGCGAACAGCCGAAACGACGTCAGGCAACTATATAAAAAAGTAAATGAGCACCGAGTCGGTTTCAAGCCCAGAGTAACTATGTGCAAAAATAAGAATGGGGAAATCTTAAGCACCAAAGAACTAGTTCTAACTAGATGGTGCTAACACTTCAAAGAACTGCTAGCTGGAGATGAATAGCAGAAGTAGAAAACGTGGAAGTAGCGGAAGAACTAGCAGGGGATGTGCCTACATCAGAAGACGTACAAGACGCAGTGAAAAAACTAAAAAACAACAAATCTCCGGGCAAAGATAACATTGCAGCAGAGCTATTAAAAAAAGGAGGTGGAAACGTAATATTAAGCCTGCATGAAATCGTAACACTAATATGGACCCAAAAACAAATACTATCGGAATGGAGCGAGGGCATTGTGTGATATGGGGATGACGTGAACATCGTGAGAAGGTCCTTTTTGGCAACAAAAGAAGCTTATGTCGATTTAAAAGAGGCGGCAAAGGACATAAGCCTGAAAATAAACGAAGAAAAAACGAAGGTGATGCAACAATCCAGAGCAGGAAGATTAGAATGGGAAGAAATATAATCATCGACGAACATAACCTAGAAGTAGTCGATAAAACAGTCTACCTTGGGTCTACTATCACAAAAAGAAACGAAAAAAAAGAAGAAATAACCAGACGAATACTACTGGCTAATAGAGCCTGTTATGCCCAAAAACAAACCCTGCACTCAAGATTTGTGCACAGGAAAACGAAACTCTCAATCTACAAAACAGTAATACGACCAGTACTGTGTTATGGTAGCGAGACATAAAACCCATGACATAGAGAAAGGAGTCAACAGGTTTGAGAGGAAAGTCTTCAGATACATAATAGGCCCAAGAGAGGATGGAATATGGCGAAGGAGATACAACAACGAGTTGTATGACATTTTTGCCGACCCACAACTCTCCACTTTAATAAAACATAAAACATAAACATAAAACATAAAACATAAACAAAACATAAAACATAAAACATAAAACATAAAACATAAAACATAAACATAAAACATAAAACATAAAACATAAAACATAAAACATAAAACATAAACATAAAACATAAAACATAAACATAAAACATAAAACATAAACAAAAACATAAAACATAAAACATAAAACATAAAACATAAAACATAAAACATAAAACATAAAAACATAAAACATAAAACATAAACATAAAACATAAACATAAAACATAAAACATAAAACATAACAAAACATAAAACATAAAACATAAAACATAAAACATAAAACATAAAACATAAAACATAAAACATAAAACATAAAACATAAAACATAAAACATAAAACATAAAACATAAAACATAAAACATAAAACATAAAACATAAAACATAAAACATAAAACATAAAACATAAAACATAAAACATAAAACATAAAACATAAAACATAAAACATAAAACATAAAACATAAAACATAAAACATAAAACATAAAACATAAAACATAAAACATAAAACATAAAACATAAAACATAAAACATAAAACATAAACATAAAACATAAAACATAAAACATAAAACATAAACATAAAACATAAACATAAAACATAAAACATAAAACATAAAACATAAAACATAAAACATAAAACATAAAACATAAAACATAAAACATAAAACAAAAACATAAAACATAAAACATAAAACATAAAACATAAAACATAAAACATAAAACATAAAACATAAAACATAAAACATAAAACATAAAACATAAAACATAAACATAAAACATAAAACATAAAACATAAAACATAAAACATAAAACATAAAACATAAAACATAAAACATAAAACATAAACATAAAACATAAAACATAAAACATAAAACATAAAACATAAAACATAAAACATAAAACATAAAACATAAACATAAAACATAAAACATAAAACATAAAACATAAAACATAAAACATAAACATAAAACATAAAACATAAAACATAAAACATAAAACATAAAACATAAAACATAAAACATAAACATAAACATAAAACATAAAACATAAAACATAAAACATAAAACATAAAACATAAAACATAAAACATAAACATAAAACATAAAACATAAAACATAAAACATAAAACATAAAACATAAAACATAAAACATAAAACATAAAACATAAACATAACATAAAACATAAAACATAAAACATAAAACATAAAACATAAAACATAAAACATAAAACATAAAACATAAACATAAAACATAAAACATAAAACATAAAACATAAAACATAAACATAAAACATAAAACATAAAACATAAAACATAAAACATAAAACATAAAACATAAAACATAAAACATAAAACATAAAACATAAAACATAAAACATAAAACATAAAACATAAAACATAAAACATAAAACATAAAACATAAAACATAAAACATAAAACATAAAACATAAAACATAAAACATAAAACATAAAACATAAAACATAAAACATAAAACATAAACATAAAACATAAAACATAAAACATAAAACATAAAACATAAAACATAAAACATAAAACATAAACATAAAACATAAAACATAAAACATAAAACATAAAACATAAAACATAAAACATAAAACATAAAACATAAAACATAAAACATAAAACATAAAACATAAAACATAAAACATAAAACATAAAACATAAAACATAAAAACATAAACATAAAACATAAAACATAAAACATAAAACATAAAACATAAAACATAAAACATAAAACATAAAACATAAAACATAAAACATAAAACATAAAACATAAAACATAAAACATAAACATAAAACATAAAACATAAAACATAAAACATAAAACATAAAACATAAAACATAAAACATAAAACATAAAACATAAAACATAAAACATAAAACATAAAACATAAAACATAAAACATAAAACATAAAACATAAAACATAAAACATAAAACATAAAACATAAAACATAAAACATAAAACATAAAACATAAAACATAAAACATAAAACATAAAACATAAAACATAAAACATAAAACATAAAACATAAAACATAAAACATAAAACATAAAACATAAAACATAAAACATAAAACATAAAACATAAAACATAAAACATAAAACATAAAACATAAAACATAAAACATAAAACATAAAACATAAAACATAAAACATAAAACATAAAACATAAAACATAAAACATAAAACATAAAACATAAAACATAAAACATAAAACATAAAACATAAAACATAAAACATAAACATAAAACATAAAACATAAAACATAAAACATAAAACATAAAACATAAAACAAAACATAAAACATAAAACATAAAACATAAAACATAAACATAAAACATAAACATAAAACATAAAACATAAAACATAAAACATAAAACATAAAACATAAAACATAAAACATAAAACATAAAACATAAAACATAAAACATAAAACATAAAACATAAAACATAAAACATAAAACATAAACATAAAACATAAAACATAAAACATAAAACATAAAACATAAAACATAAACATAAAACATAAAACATAAAACATAAAACATAAAACATAAAACATAAACATAAAACATAAAACATAAAACATAAAACATAAAACATAAAACATAAAACATAAAACATAAAACATAAAACATAAAACATAAAACATAAAACATAAAACATAAAACATAAAACATAAAACATAAAACATAAAACATAAACATAAAACATAAAACATAAAACATAAAACATAAAACATAAAACATAAAACATAAAACAAACATAAAACATAAAACATAAAACATAAACATAAAACATAAAACATAAAACATAAAACATAAAACATAAACATAAACATAAAACATAAAACATAACATAAACATAAAACATAAAACATAAAACATAAAACATAAAACATAAAACATAAAACATAAAACATAAAATATAAAATATAAAATATAAAACATAAAACATAAAACATAAAACATTCCCTGGAATCGTTTCCCTGGAATGGATGTGAATGGATGTAATCCCTGTGGAATCGATTCCCTGGAATCGATTCCCTGGAATCGATTCCCTGGAATCGATTCCCTGGAATCGATTCCCTGGAATCGATTGCCTGGAATCGATTCCCTGGAATCGATTCCATGTGGAACCGATTCCCTGTGGAATCGATTCCCTGGAATCGATTCCCTGTGGAATCGATTCCCTTTTATCGATTCCCTGGATTCGATTCCCTGGAATCGATTCCCTGGTATCGATTCCCTTTAATCGATTCCCTGGAATCGATACCCTGCAATCGATTCCCTGGAATCGATTCCCTGGAATCGATTCCCTGGTATCGATTCCCTGGAATCGATTCCCTGGAATCGATTCCCTGGAATCGATTGCCTGGAATCGATTGCCTGGAATCGATTCCCTGTGGAATCGATTCCCTGGTATCGATTCCCTGGATTCTCTGGAATCGATTCCCTGGTATCGATTCCCTGGAATCGATTCCCTGTGGAATCGATACCCTGCAATCGATTCCCTGGATTCGATTCCCTGGAATCAATTCCCTGTGGAATCGATTCCCTGGAATCAATTCCTTGTGGAATCGATTCCCTGGAATCGATTCCCTGGAATCGATTGCCTGGAATCGATTCCCTGTGGAATCGATTCCCTGGTATCGATTCCCTGGAATCGATTCCCAGGAATCGATTCCCTGGAATCGATTCCCTGGTATCGATTCCCTGGTATCGATTCCCTGGAATCGATTCCCTGGAATCGATTCCCTGGAATCGATTCCCTGGAATCGATTCCCTGGAATCGATTCTCTGGAATCGATTCCCTGGAATCGATTCCCTGTGGAATCGATACCCTGCAATCAATTCCCTGGAATCGATTCCCTGGAATCAATTCCCTGTGGAATCGATTCCCTGGAATCAATTCCCTGTGGAATCGATTCCCTGGAATCAATTCCCTGTGGAATCGATTCCCTGGAATCGATTGCCTGGAATCGATTCCCTGTGGAATCGATTCCCTGGTATCGATTCCCTGGAATCTATTCCCTGGAATCGATTCTCTGGAATCGATTCCCTGGAATCGATTCCCTGTGGAACCGATTCCCTGGAATCGATTCGATGGTATCGATTCCCTGGAATCGATTCCCTGTGGAATCGATTCCCTGGTATCGATTCCCTGGAATCGACTCCCTGGAATCGATTCTCTGGAATCGATTCCCTGGTATCGATTCCCTGGAATCGATTCCCTGGAATCGATTCTCTGGAATCGATTCCCTGGTATCGATTCCCTGGAATCGATTCCCTGTGGAATCGATACCCTGCAATCGATTCCCTGGATTCGATTCCCTGGAATCAATTCCCTGTGGAATCGATTCCCTGGAATCAATTCCTTGTGGAATCGATTCCCTGGAATCGATTCCCTGGAATCGATTGCCTGGAATCGATTCCCTGTGGAATCGATTCCCTGGTATCGATTCCCTGGAATCGATTCCCAGGAATCGATTCCCTGGAATCGATTCCCTGGTATCGATTCCCTGGTATCGATTCCCTTTAATCGATTCCCTTTAATCGATTCCCTGGAATCGATTCCCTGTGGAATCGATTTCCTGGTATCGATTCCCTGGAATCGAGTCCCTGGTATCGATTCCCGTTAAATGTTATATGTTATATGTTATATGTTATATGTTATATGTTATATGTTATATGTTATATGTTATATGTTATATGTTATATGTTATATGTTATATGTTATATGTTATATGTTATATGTTATATGTTATATGTTATATGTTATATGTTATATGTTATATGTTATATGTTATATGTTATATGTTATATGTTATATGTTATATGTTATATGTTATATGTTATATGTTATATGTTATATGTTATATGTTATATGTTATATGTTATATGTTATATGTTATATGTTATATGTTATATGTTATATGTTATATGTTATATGTTATATGTTATATGTTATATGTTATATGTTATATGTTATATGTTATATGTTATATGTTATATGTTATATGTTATATGTTATATGTTATATGTTATATGCTATATGTTATATGTTATATGTTATATATTATATGTTATATGTTATATGTTATATGTTATATGTTATATGTTATATGTTATATGTTATATGTTATATGTTATATGTTATATGTTATATGTTATATGTTATATGTTATATGTTATATGTTATATGTTATATGTTATATGTTATATGTTATATGTTATATGTTATATGTTATATGTTATATGTTATATGTTATATGTTATATGTTATATGTTATATGTTATATGTTATATATTATATATTATATGTTATATGTTATATGTTGGGGGCCTCGGTAGTCTAGAGGTGAGGCGCCTGACTGCTATCCCCAGAGGTCCCGGGTTCGAATCCCGGCGGAGCCACGGTCCTTCGCCTTTCCCACCTTACTTTCCTTCTTTCTTCTTCCCTCTTTACATTCCTGATTCCCCTGTCAAAGCCTTCCCTAGTCCTTCCCCGCTCCACCAAGCGCATGCCATCGGTTGGTTGATGAGATTCAACTCGTTTAAGGAGGCATAACACTCCAGTGAGTTGTTCTCGACGCCCCGATGTCAGAGTCGCGAAATGGTTGTGAGTAGGTGGAATAAAAAAATATCGCGGCTAGGTTGTGACAGTTACTTCCTTCTCTTCTCTCTATCTTCCGGCTAGAGCTGCTGTTCGACATTCACTCTATACGAAAAATAGATTGTCGACAGTACAAAGGGACTTCCCTAAGCCTCTAGTCTATCACATAAAAAAAAATATGTTATATGTTATATGCTATATGCTATATGCTATATGCTATATGCTATATGCTATATGCTATATGTTATATGTTATATGTTATATGTTATATGGTATATGTTATATGTTATATGTTATATGTTATATGTTATATGCTATATGCTATATGCTATATGCTATATGCTATATGCTATATGCTATATGCTATATGCTATATGCTATATGCTATATGCTATATGCTATATGTTATATGTTATATGTTCTATGTTATGTGTTATATGTTATATGTATTATATGTATATGATGTATTATATATGATGTATTATATATTATGTATTATATATTATGTATTTTGTATTATGTATTAGAAGCAGAATATCGATAGTAAACGAAGGAAGAACTCGCAAGGAAAGAAAATTTAACGTGAAATTGTTAAAAGAAGAGGAAAAACAAGAAGAATATGTAGATGAAATAAATAGAAGAGTGACAAATGCAAGAGTAACGACAGCGAAAAAGGAGTACTGGGAAAACGAAATGTTAAAAATAGAAGAAGCGAACAGCCGAAACGACGTCAGGCAACTATATAAAAAAGTAAATGAGCACCGAGTCGGTTTCAAGCCCAGAGTAACTATGTGCAAAAATAAGAATGGGGAAATCTTAAGCACCAAAGAACTAGTTCTAACTAGATGGTGCTAACACTTCAAAGAACTGCTAGCTGGAGATGAATAGCAGAAGTAGAAAACGTGGAAGTAGCGGAAGAACTAGCAGGGGATGTGCCTACATCAGAAGACGTACAAGACGCAGTGAAAAAACTAAAAAACAACAAATCTCCGGGCAAAGATAACATTGCAGCAGAGCTATTAAAAAAAGGAGGTGGAAACGTAATATTAAGCCTGCATGAAATCGTAACACTAATATGGACCCAAAAACAAATACCATCGGAATGGAGCGAGGGCATTGTGTGCCCTATACATAAAAAAGGAGATCAGCTAATCTGCCGTAATTATAGAGGCATCACTCTACTGAACGTAGCATATAAATGAGCCTGAAGTTCCGAACGTTCGATCGAACGATTTTAGAAAAAAAAAATTTAAATTTTGAAACTGATGGTTGGACCTTAAAAAACAAGTAAATAATTGTAAATAATTGGAAGTCAGTAGAGGTCTTGAAAAATATCACCCCTAAATTATTCACGAATTATAAACCTAACTCACCCCCTAGAAATGAGTATTTTGGGAAAAAATAATTAGGGGCTTTAGACCCCGCTGAAATTTTGTACACTTGTTAAGGGTGCTGATAATAACTACACCAAAAAATTGCAAGTTCATAACATCCCCGGGTGGCACCCTAAAACAACCCCCTAGAAATTATTATTTTGGGAAAATAGTTAGAGGCTTTAGACCACGCTGAAATTTTGTACACTTGTTAAGGGTGGTAATAAGAACTACCCAAAAAAATTGCAAGTTCCATCCCCGGGTGGCCCCCTAAAATAACCCCCTAGAAATTATTATTTTGAGACAAATAGTTAGAGGCTTTAGACCCCGCTGCATTGAATCAGGGAATCGATTTCAGGGAATCGATTCTAGGGAATCCCTGTTGAATCGATTCCCTGGAATCGATTCGCTGGATGTATTATGTATTATGCATTATGCATTACGCATTATGCATTATGCATTATGCAGTATGCATTATGCAGTATGCATTATGCATTATGTATTATGTATTATATATGTATTATATATTATGTATTATGTATTATGTATTATGTATTATGTATTATGTATTACGTATTATGTATTATGTATTATGTATTATGTATTATGTATTATGTATTATGTATTATGTATTATGTATTATGTATTATGTATTATGTATTATGTATTATGTATTATGTATTATGTATTATGTATTATGTATTATGTATTATGTATTATGTATTATGTATTATGTATTATGTATTATGTATTATGTATTATGTATTATGTATTATGTATTATATATTATGTATTATGTATTATGTATTGTGTATTATGTATTATGTATTGTGTATTGTGTATTATGCATTATGTATTATGCTAATAAAATCTTAAACGGTGAAAAATTGGTCACGTTCGACTTTTAGAAGCCTGAAAGATCATGGACAAGGGTTGAGAGTCGTAGCAAACATTCGCGAAGGCAAGATTGACGACGAACAAAGTGATGCTATGGTGATGTGGTGGGATTGGAACGAAAACGTCTAGGCCCTTTTCAAGATTGCATGATTGTGAAAATCGATCATGTGCATTTTATTCAAAAAAGCAAACGTACAAGCATTATTTGTTCAAAATTGGTGTTGTCTTCCATTACTTGTGTTTGTTTGGAAAGTTTTAATTCCTCCACCATGGTCCAGATATAGAAGCGCCAGCCAGCCGTGATCCGGCACTGGCCTCTACGAATGTGTCGTTCACTGTAAATGCCCTTCAAAACACTAGAGGTAGACCCGCAGAGACCTTGCTCTGGGTTAACTCAGAGTAAGCATCCATGGAAACGCGAGTTGAGTAAAGTTGGGTTAAATTCAAGAAAACTACACGAAACACATTGGATTAAGTCGGTTTATGCAAATGGGTTTGTTTAAGTGTAGTAAATGTCAAGTTACCCTACGCCTACTACAGGGGATTTCCACGTACATATGAGGGTATTGGAATTACCCTCGCGGCTAATTGAATTGCATGTCAAACGGATTACTGAGTCAGTCAAACAAAGTATTCTGAACTACTCTGAAATTAATTCCAATGGAATTTTTTTACATCAGTACGCAAAGCTCAACGCCTCCTTCTCATTCATCCCGCAAACTCCCTTTAACCTATTTTTTCTTTTTCTATCCTTCGAACTCATCTTACTACTAGGCATTGTAATATGACTGGATTTACCTGTCGGACTGGTAGTACCTAGAAAAAATGAAACTTAATATATGACTTTCACATAAAAAGAAGAAAGAAAAAAATTTAATATGTTTAGGATACGGATTTCAATCAGCGAATATGACATTTTTTTGTTAAAATAAAATAAAAATACATAAAACTAAGTGGTACAAAAATAATTTTAAAACGGCAAAAATATGCAAAACACATTATTTTGCTATAAAATGAGAATAGTCGCATTCAGAATGTTAAAAAATTATTAACTTCTTAATTAGATAAGAGACGATGAATTTCGAATTTCTCAGGTTTGGATTTCTTGGGTGTAGAAACGAATTCTATCCATCGACGACGGCCGATCGAAAATCGAAGAGGAAAAAAACACAATTTTTATCTGACAGTAAGTGCTCTACTTAAATTGAAATATGCAAATTATGTAGAGGTAAATGGCGGCGGCGGCAAAGACGGGAGAGGAGAACAGTGTGTAAGCCAAGTCAACCTGAATGCATTTCTCTCATCACAGGATGGAGTTTTCCAATGTTCTTTTACGCGTTCCTCTTGTTTTGATTATTATTATTGTTATTATTATTCATTCGCTCAGGTGATGGTCACCACCGGTCGGAATCCGTGTTGATTTGTGGCGCCGAAAATGCTGGCGTGATGTTGGAAATAAAAATGTCAACGATATTGGGCGGCTGAAAATTATTCACATTTTTTTCTCATTCCTTCTGTTTTTATTATTGTTACGATTATTACTATCGAATTGTTAATGAATTATGAATTATTAATTCCAGCTTGAAATTAAATTTGGAATATTTTTACGGATTTACGGATTAGATAACACTTTTTAAAAAAATCTCAAAAATCGCGAGAATAAAAAACGTTCTCTTATTTATATAATAAGGATAAAATGTTATTTTTTTTATTTAAAAAATACGCAGTAAAATTCAGGTTTGTTATAAAATATTTCGTTTTTTTTACTATCTATTAATTATAAATTCCGGCACGTGACATTTCTGTGCAAAAATTATATTATCTTAGGCGTCTTTTGATTATACTTAAAGCTAGAATTTTACACATGAAATCGTTTCTTTTTTCACATAATAGACATGAAAATATCAATCGATGTTTATTTTTCTCAAATACGTCAAATATTAATCGCCACCATTTGGTATTTATTATTCTTTTTGATAAAAAAAGACGATCTTTGTTATGTCAAAGTTGAAAGCTTAGAAGAAAATCTCGCTTTTATACACACGTCATTATTCTAATGTCCCCAAAAAGGGGCGTCAGTATTCTTAATATAGATATTACGGCCATGTTAAAACCTGCACCATGATCAGTCTTTGCATCGAGGGGTTAGGGCGCCTGACTACCATCCCAAAGGTCTGTGGTTCTATCTCACCCAACGCCGCCATATTCGTTCATTATATGTATTTTACATCGCCCAACTAGTTAATCTATCTTATGGTCTTCCCTCTGTTACTGAGAACTATAGCCTTACGTATTTAAAGCTCCCATAAAAAAAACCTTTTGTTTCGCTCTATTCTAGCACTAAGTGGCACCCAAATTTCACCCATTGTACATTTAGATTAATATCAGGTGTCAGGATACACCTTAGTGTACAATTTCTCTATCTATAGGAGAATTTCCACGTATATTTGGAAAAAAGATGTACGATAATTCATGCTCCGAGTTAACCATCTCTGGAGTGAAATATGTATTCCTTCGAAACCATATTGTTGTCTTCTATTTTTTATACAGAAGTTCTAATTTTAGTAATTAACTCTCCTCATTAGCATTTGACATAGCAAAAAGTATCACCGAATTTTTATCTTTATAGGTATCTGGAGTGTGAAATCTCTCTTGTGGAAGATTTCAACGATCGCAATACAAATTGTCTCGGAATATCACTAATAGATCTAATATGTCTATGTTCTCCCTTCTACTATATGCCACTGTTCCTTTCTTCTGTAGGCTGATGATCTCTAGCTGTATACTTCTTGCCCTCCTTGCCAGATTGATTCTTGTATATCTGACTAGATTAGCACCTTTTCTCGAATAAATGAGTGAAATTTTCTCAACATCCTTAAATTAAACCCTAAAAAATCACAAGTTCTTGTGCTTAGTCTTCGCTCTACGTTCCCCAACAGAATACCATGATCAGGTCCATAATCTTGGCATTGCTATTAATGCTAAACTGAGCAGCTGTGGATAAAGCCTCACTAATGCTCTCCATGATTTCTGGGACATTACTTAAGCTCTAGCTTTATGGTAGTCTTCTATCACTTCTATTCACTACTCGTTCAAAACTTGTAAAATCTCTCTTTCCCCAGCATTTCTTCGATCCATCCTTTCTTGACCAAACTCCATGCTATTGTTATAGACTTAGTTCTAAGAAAAAGAATTAGGAGCTTTCTCTTTCCGGCCGTTAAATCAAGGTGGTATTGGATGGTGTCAAAACCAACCTCTACACCATTTCGGCCGGTGTGCATCAGAGGTCAATTCTATCACCCGAACTTTTCCTAATATTCATTAATGATCTGCTGTCAATCCCCCACCAACCTACTTTACTGCTTCGCTGATGACAGTACTCTCTTACGCCTTCGACAGTGCTAGACAAGTACGTGCTAGACCTCTCTTAATGCTCGTGAGCTTATGTCCAATTTTATCAACGGAGATAACCAATTTAATCTTTATTTGGGCCGCAGGAATCGTCAAATCTAACTCCTCCAAAACGAAAGGCTGTTTCATTTCTTACAAAACTTGCATCGACCTTCATTCTTCTTCAGTAAACAAAGAGCATTTAACAGGTGACTACAATCTTAACATCCTAGGGGTAACTTTAGCTAAGGATCTGCGATGGAACCGCTTTCAATAGATCGTACCTGAACAATAAATTTATCTAGCTCAAGAGCACTCAGCTTTCATGCAGTTTACTGAAAATATTGTGATTCGATTTTGCTTCTTGAATGGCTGTGATACCTATCTGGTCTCCGTCCTGATGTTCCAGATATACAATTTTAAATCGTTATTAAAAGCTTCGAGTTGTTTCCCATTCAGTTCGAGGCCCATTTGTGAATATTCCACAGAAATTGTAAATACCAGTCGTTAGTTGGTTATCCAATTAACACCACGAGAGAGGTATAACAAGAACTTCCTTGAATCTCATCAATCTGACCCAAAAACGTTCCGTTCTATAATATTAAGATTTTTCCACAATTTGTTATGCAGTAAGTCATCATAGGCAATCCATTTTCCATTTTCATTTACTATACACTTTAAAAATCAAAGGCTATCATTTGAAAGGTGTTATCACTTGGTACGTTTTTGTTTAAGAAAAGCGTTGTAACGATTTGTTTTGTTGCATTATTTATGGATATCAAGGCTAAATCTTTTATTTACAGTAAAGTGAGAAAAAAGGAATCTTCTCTTAAATTTTTGCAATAAGCATCGAAAAACTTGTTACCAAAAAAAAAACAACCACCAATTAAGCGAAAATCTAAAAATGAAGATTTTAGATATTCAATGAAACCCTCAATCATAAAATCCGCCCAAGTAAGAGCGACGACAAATGTCAGAACTGCGTTTTAATATAAAATATATACTGACATAGTATTGAATTGATAGATTATTTCTGTTTTTATGTGGCAGGGATAATTCCTTTGTACTTCCAGCCCTTTGTGTACATGGTGCGTGTCTAGCAGGAAGCTTAGGTCGAAAGATATACGGAGGATTTAAGATAGGTTAAAAGGAGTATGATGAACCTTCGACTCTTGATTGTTGTAGGAATTCAGTAATAGTGACTACGGAAGATTATGACACAGTTGAGTATTCCCTTTTATGAGAACGAATTCCTGTTGCTTCTGTAAAAACGAAATTTTTCAGGAACCTCTATAGATATCTTGGACCAAGCCTGAAAACACGGTATTAAAACACTCTTTTCTCTTCGTATTATAACTCCTACTCCTAATCGGTTCTCTGTTCTTTGGCTGTAAAATATCCAAGGTCAATTGTCCTGTCTCCTCGTGATTCAGGGTGGTACTCAGGTAAATTTTGAAAATCACGCAGATCGTGTAAACTACTCAGACCAAAGAGAAAAAATTTCCTTTGCATTGACTCAGGCTTCTTGTTACTAATCTGGAATATGGGATCCCAGATCGGGCATGCTTATTCCAGGTTTGGGCGGACTACCGTCCAGAAAAGTATTTTAGCGACACGAGCGTTGCTAAATTCTTTGACCCTTTTTTTATAAAGCCTTGTTTGTTGGCAGTACTATAATAACCCAGAACTTTGGAGTCTCGATCGCTGAAGGAACTTGATCGAAGGGCGCTATAATGTTTCAGAGCTATTAAGGACTTATAACTGCATGGCTTAAGAGCTTAAAACTCAAACCTAAAAATGGGGATTGCCGGAGGGGCATGCCAAAAGAGGGTTCCTCATGAGGACTCCATTTAGCAAATGAGGAGCATGCCGAAAGAAGGCTTTCCTCACGAACACCACACAAGGAAAAAAAATATGAGTGTGGTTAAGACCACACTTTAGAAGTAAAACTTTTGTGCCCAACGGCTAGTAATATGCAATAGATATAGTGGAAAGCCTGCCGGATCTATAGTACGCTTGAGAAAATTCAGGCCAACGACAGATGCAGGAAGAATAGTGACGAATCTACTGACGGACTATTTGAAAATATTTATGAATTCCTATTTACATTAAAACCTAAAAGTAACCGAGTAAAAATAATTTTTATTGGCTAATTTTCTTAAAAGCATACACGCAGTGCACCTAGTATGTATAGCATATAAGTGCGCATCCCACACGGGTATGCACGCTTCCGCCACAGGCATGGATACCACCGCCACAGGCACGAAAATCTAAACATTCGCCTCAAGTAAGCTGGTGACATATGCAAGCGTACATGCATTGCATTCAGAGGTTCATAAAATTGCATGGTTTTTTTCCGTCCCGGCTTTCACACATAGCCCGAAAATCTAAGTAACGAGTGCATGCATGCATGTGTTTGTTGTGCATACTTGTGTTTGCTATTTCGAATGCGCCATTACAGAAAAAGTTAAAAGTAGTCCGACCTTTGCGTGGCATGCATTCCATTCATGGAACGTTCCGTCAGGTCGCATTTGAATACACACACTTATTATTTATCAACGAATTGAACGCATGTACGCTTGGATATGTCACCAGCTGTATGCATGCTCCGCTCCCGCTACATTCATGATCATTAATAATTGCATCCGCATTGGCATAGACTATTCCAAACCCAGGTATTGTTTTACCAAGCAGTCCGCCAACCACATACAATGAAGCTTTACCTACGCGAGCCGCTTTACCTACGCGAATGAGAGCCAGTCTACTTGAGTATGGTATTGGCACCCTTTATGGCCACCTAGCCAATTACCTGATTACTTCGTCCCATACAATCTTTTATGGAGCGAATTAATTTTAAAGGGAGCAAAAAGAAATGCAAAAAACAATCATAGTACAGCTCCTAGAGATTTCTTCTGCAAAAAAAATTGTAATAGAATGAAATTTGGAATGGTGGGAGTTTAGCAATTGGAGAAAAGGTAACCGTTGAGTTCCGGGCCGTACTTCGTGAAAATCACGAGAAAATCCGATTGAAAGAATTTTCCGACGCTTTCCCGACCGTAGCTCGGAAAAACGTCGAAATTGGAAAAATGTTAAGAAGACAAAATTAAAGCTATGAAAATTCTCAACAAAAAAAGTTATATAAGCTTTTCCCGGAAAACCTCACGTTTGGTCGGAAAATGGAGGGTAAAGAAAAAAAATATGAAAAATTATTTTGTTTTTATATTGTTTTCTTTATGCAGGGGGTCCCACCTCAAGTTACAAAGTGGCGGGCTGTAGATAGGCTTTGGATAGACGAACAAAAAATCATATGGGAGGGGGGCAGAAATCGTAACGGTTTGGTCACTAGGGCGTTTTGAAATTTTTTTGATAGAGGTTTACATATCACCCTGTATTTTGGTAATCCGATGACTTAATTCCATGAATTAGGTAGCAGTATACGCAGAATACTCCCACCTATCTAAACTGTAAAAGGGAAGGTTCTACACCACCAACTTCCAGAGTTATGAGTCAAAATATCATTTTTTTCACAGAAAAACTATTTCGTCTCTTTACGAGCTCTTTGAGCAGGAAGAAATTAAACTCGATACAGCCAAATGCGTGCATATCATTGATGGAGGTATGTTATTGTACCGCGTGATCTGGCATCAGAATGACTTTTTCAGTTCAATTTTCAAAAAATACGTCGACTATGTAAAAGATAATTATGGTCATGATGCTGTTATAGTTTTTGATGGATACGAAGAAAATTCCACCAGCACAAAAGCTCTAGAGCGGAATCGCCGAGCGAATCAAAATTTGTGCCCAGACATCAAGTTTGACGAATCAATGCAGGCCATAACCACGCAAGAAAAATTTTTGTCAAGCATAAACAACAAGAAACGGATGATCAATCTCCTGTCCCAGTATTTCCAAAGGGAGGGGAATTTCTTAGTCTCCCAGGCGGCAGATGATGCCGACGACGTTTTAATTGTTCACACAGCGCTCAGCCGATCGTGCAAAATTCCTATAATTGTTTCTGAGGACATAGATGTCCTTGTTCTACTAACTGCCTTAACTCCAGTGACAAGGAAGATTTATTTCCTGAAACCCAGTAGAGGAAATGTTTCTGCCACACTCTATTCTTCCCAAAGCCTTAGCAAGTAACCTTTTTGTCGAAAAAATCTCTTGTTTCTCCATGCCGTAAGTGGATGCGATACGACATCTTGTTTTTATAAGAAAGGTAAAAGAGGGATCTTTAAATCTTTTGAATCGATGTCCAAAACTGAAAGTAGAATATTGTCAGAGGCAGTAGAAACATTTCTAAAAAAAATCAGTCTCAAGATAAAATTTTCGAGAAAGGGATGCTATGCCTGCTAAAAATTTACAAAGCACCAAAGAATGTGCAAACAGTGAATGAATTTCGATATTTATGCTTCATAAGGGGAACAGCAAAGAAGAAAGCTGTCAATTTGGCGAGTTTGCCTCCCACTGCTAACGCCGCGAGACAGCATTTCTATCGAGTATACTTACAAGTTCAAAAGTGGCTGTCCCATGATATCAACGCTAAGGATTGGGGGTGGATAGAAGGAGATACATTGGCGCCAGTAAAAATGACCGATCCTCCGGCTCCCAAACACCTTTTGCAGTTAATTTTCTGCAAGTGCATAAAAGGGTGCACGAAAAGCTGTTCCTGTCGAAAAGCGGGGTTATTGTGCACCTCAGTATGTGCTCATTGTTACAGCAATCGCTGCAGTAATATCCCCGTAATGAATGATGCTGAAGAGAACTTAGAAGAAGAAAATGAAGGTGAAGTGGACAGCTCCGGTGAACCAGACCCCGAGACATCCAGCGATGAAGAATAAATGGAAATAAATATATGGGTGTTTCCACAAAAATCGGGCAACTCTGTGTCCGCGGCACTCCCCGCTTGATATAATTAATATTATTTTATTTTAAGATTGTTAAGTAACAAATCAAACTATTTTGTATTTATTCCTCAAATTTTGTTTAAAATAATAATACACTATACTCTTGAAATCATATTTAATGACCCCAAACGTCAGTCCCTAGCCATGTCCGTGCACTGAAATTTTGCGTTTGGGCATCCATATTTCGGAAAAAAATTAATTTATACTTTAATTTTCTTTACAATTTTTCAATATTAAAGTATTTACAACTAATTTCATCATTTCTTGCAATTTAAAAAAACAATAAATGTGTTTCCTAAGGTCGGAATTAGTGTCCTCAATTTTAATCGTCAGTCCCTAGCCATTAACGGATTTTAAAATTTCGCGGTATTATATGGGTGTAGAGGGAATGTAATTCAGTTGATTTTAAAGAAAATGATGAAATTATCTACAGACTGCACTCCTTTTGCAGCGGCCGTTTTGTAAATAAGTGTAGAGGCGAGATTTGCTGTGCCAAGTAGTAGTCTAAGAGCTGGCTACATAAAAAAGCAAGGTATAAGGTACATGAAATATGAATATCTAGATATGTGCCATTAGCGGTCCCGGACACCGAGTGGCTAATCTGCCAGCGCGATTAGGAAGATTAAGGCGGGGGCGGACGATCAAAGATGACAAATTATACATAGAAAAAAATGATAATGCTCATGGATAAAAATTATTGATAAGTGAAGTATTTGTTGCTACGAAACGCCAAAATTATTGGCAGACGATTTCGTGGAAGATAAATGGCCGGCAGACGTCAACAAAGTGGCGTTATCGTTGATGCGAAAAAATTAATGATAAGCCTCATGATTAAAAATTTTTGAGAACTATCATTAAACTGTTGAGGAAGCTGTGTGTTGAATGGCAGACGAAAAAATGAAAGACAACATCGAGGCAGACGGTATTGAAGAGCGCGGTCTCGTATTAACGAGTTATATAGTTACGTATGGTGTATTGCAAGATTTATTATTTTCTTTATTATATTGTGAGGACAATAAGTTAACAATTCCTCTATTATACAAGTGCTAAAATATATGTTTACCATTAAAACAATTTTTTTATTAACAAATAATACAAATAAATTTTAGAATTATTCTACTTCGCTATTGGCGTCGGATTCATCGTACTGCATATCTTCTTCACTTTCGCAATCGATATCATCCTCACATTGGCTTTCGTTAACATCTGCTGAAAAACTAACTAACTTCTTTTGCAAATAAATTCAAACAATCAAAAAAATCAAAAAGTAACCTGTGTACAAAAATTCAAAGCTCGCGTAATCAAACAAAATGAAATAAGATGGCATCAAAGTATACTTTCTGATGTATGTATATATACATATGAAGTGCCAACGTGAGTTCTGCAAGCTCGCCGTTACATCTATTCTATGCTATATACCTACTCGCACTCGCTATACATAGAGATACGCACACTCTCATGCCTCATATAAACACTCTTAATCCCGCATTAATTATGTATAATGTTGGCATAGAAATATCAGAATAACATACGAAAATATATCTATCGAGCCCGCGCTCTTCAATACCGTCTGCCTCGATGTTGTCTTTCATTTTTTCGTCTGCCATCCAACACACAGCTTCCTCAACAGTTTAATGATAATTCTCAAAAAATTTTAATCATGAGGCTTATCATTAATTTTTTCGCATCAACGATAACGCCACTTTGTGGACGTCTGCCGGCCATTTATCTTCCACGAAATCGTCTGCCAATAATTTTGGCGTTTCGTAGCAACAAATACTTCACTTATCAATAATTTTTATCCATGAGCATTATCATTTTTTTCTATGTATAATTTGTCATCTTTGATCGTCCGCCCCCGCCTTAATCTTCCTAATCGCGCTGGCAGATTAGCCACTCGGTGTCCGGGACCGCTAATGGCACCTATCTAGATATTCATATTTCATGTACCTTATACCTTGCTTTTTTATGTAGCCAGCTCTCCGTCTATAGTGCTGATCCAGTCACTTCGTCAGTCCCTAGCCAAGTAATTTTATAGTTTAATAATAGGAAATTGACATTAATTAATTAATATTTACAAGTGGTTTATCGGCCTTGTTCGGTAGATAGTGTTAGATATCGTAGTATAGTGGTCGAGCAGTATTTTTTTTAAAGTTTTACTCAGCATCGTCAGTCCCTAGACCGTCAGTCCCTAGCTGTTAAAGCTGCTAGGGACTGACGAGAGTGGTCAGGGGCTGACGTTCACTTATAGTTATACAGGGTGTATCAGTGAAAATGGCAAAACGCCTGGCTGCAGATTGGTCTTGGATATACGAACAAAAAATCGTATAGGTGGGGGCGGGAGAACCATAACGGTTTAGCCACTAGGGCCTTTTTGAAACTTTTTTGGTAGAAGTTTACATATTACTCTGTCTTTTGGTAACCCTATTAGATATTTTCATGAATAAGGCAGCAATGTACGCAGAATACTCCCACCTATCTAAAACTGTAAACGTTGAGGTTTCAACCCACCAACGTCCATTGTTAATCATAACAGTCAGTCCCTAGATGCCTAAATTCGCAAAACTCAAAATTTCTCATAAAATTCTACCTAAAGTGACTGGCCCCTTTAGGTATGACAAAACAAATTAATTACGTATTATATCCACTATTAGGAAATGCAATAACATCTTAAATATTATGAAGACAAATTACTTTCAAAAGTCGCCCTAATTTTATGGAAACACCCATATAGGTACTTCGTCAATTTTTCTAATATATAGGTATGTATATTCGAAATAGTTTTTCTGTGAAAAAAATGATATTTTGACTCATAACTCTGGAAGTTGGTGGTGTAGAACCTTCGCTTTTACAGTTTAGATAGGCGGGAGTATTCTGCGTATACTGCTACCTAATTCATGGAATTAGGTCATCGGATTACCAAAATACAGGGTGATATGTAAACCTCTATCAAAAAAATTTCAAAACGCCCTAGTGACCAAACCGTTACGATTTCTGCCCCCCTCCCATATGATTTTTTGTTCGTCTATCCAAAGCCTATCTACAGCCCGCCACTTTGTAACTTGAGGTGGGACACCCTGCATAAAGAAAACAATATAAAAACAAAATAATTTTTCATATTTTTTTTCATTAGCCTCCATTTTCCGACCAAACGTGTGGTTTTCCGGGAAAAGCTTATATAACTTTTTTTGTTGAGAATTTTCATAGCTTTAATTTTGTCTTCTTAACATTTTTCCAATTTCGACGTTTTTCCGAGCTACGGTCGGGAAAGCGTCGGAAAATTCTTTCAATCGGATTTTCTCGTGATTTTCACGAAGTACGGCCCGGAACTCAACGGTTACCTTTTCTCCAATTGCTAAACTCCCACCATTCCAAGTTTCATTCTATTACAATTTTTTTGCAGTTTTAGCGATTTTTTTACTCTGGAAACTGTACTATCAACCTTTTTTCAAATGCTTCTTTCTAGGCGTAGTTGAAAATAATTTATTTTGGCTGATTAAACCGAATTCGAAGCATAAAGTTGAAAAAGCATTTTTTACAAACCTTTATATTTTCAGTCGATGTAGGGATAGTTTCACAGTTTCAGCCCTTTACTATTATCCCTTATCATAAAATTTGCTTTGTTATAAATCAACCACTTTTGAATATAAATGTTGCAAAAAATGTATTTATTTTATTAGATTGTTTTTGATTATAATTAAAATTATCGCGAAAACACTTAAAAAGGGGAATTTTTAAGCCTATTTAAAGGTGACATCCATATTTTAAGACTGTGGGACCCTGATTTTCGTAATCAGCGACCCAAAAAACATATCAGGAACGATTTTCACAACAGTGTAATGTTTTGACATAAACGATTCGTCGATTTGTGCAAGTTAAAAAAATTGTAATTTAAAAAGGGGAAAGGTCCAGCACATCTCACCAAAGGGGAAGTGGGTGCCAATTTTAAACAACAGCACCTCACACATTTGATTCACCACTCCCTTTTGGTATTCTAAGCACCCAAACCACCGCCGAAAATTCTTCTCGTATATGCCGCTTCCAACATGTCAGTCAAGAGTCAACTCCAAAGTGTCCGCGGCATAAGCCCGGCCAGTGACCAAACCACAAGAAAAATCTGAAATAATTCACCTCTACAGAATGGTGAATTTGTATTCCTATAATGAGATAAAGCAAAGTCTGGGCGACAACGTAGCTAACATGCCAGAAAATCTATGCAGTAAGGCAAAGTGTATTTTAACTGTTGCACACACAGCCCCGAGTGTCATCATCTCTTGTACCCCGTCCGCCCCTTTTCCCATCGTTATACGAAAGTTCTGACGATTTTTCATGTGTGAGAGCGTTACGCGAATGAAATTGATTCACTCTTATGTAAATTTTTTTAAGCAAACGTCCCTAAAGAAGTTTTACTTCAAAAAATCAGCGATACTAAATTGAAATATGCCTCATCATTTCAGGCAATTTTGTTGGTGGCCAGTTCTGATTCGATTACAGAGGTCAAGCAGCATTGGACGTGATTAGTACTCAGTTGGGGGCCGCATTTGTAAAACGACTCTCGCGTTTAAAAATATAAAGCTTTCGACACCAGCCCAGTTAATAGGTACTCACATATCTATGCCGAATTTCTCAAATTTTTCTGCCTCCTTTTCCCCACTCAGGACCGGGTAGCAATGATTTTCCATTCATTCCTTATGACGAGGCGCGAATGAGGCAAGGCTTTAGTGTGGTCCTTATAAGCCAACTCACACGGGATCCACATGAGGCACTTGGCTAGCCTCTTAACGACCTTATCCCCAAAATGCTAATCTACAATGATTATGCTCCGCCGCCCCTGGTGCAAATTGAAATTTTGTTTATTGTCTAGGACAATATCTATATCTACAATTTATCTACACAGTCGAGAGACTTGTCGTTGAGATAATAATACTGCAGCTTTATGTTTCTTTTGCGACAGAAGGTAATTGCGTGGCATTTGCTGAAGTTTAGATATAAATTACTGATGGTTCACCAATCTTGTAACGTATTCAATTTCGCCTGAAGATAGGTTAAGTCGTTTTGGTACCTTATGACTCTTTATATTTTGAGGACGTCAGCCTAGAATAGATGTGGTATATTTTTTTTGATTTTCAGAAAGATGTGAAATGAATATAGTAAATAAGAGTGGGCCTATTTGACTGTCCTGATGCACTCCAGAAGTTATTTTCATTTCTTTTGACAGAAAATCTTGAAATTTGAGTGTTCTTCCGTTTAGGTATGATCTAGACAAAATTTGATTTTAGAAATATTGTAAAAAATATGGCAGAAGGTTGTCAGGACCATGACTTTTATTGATATCAAAAATGTTTAAACCGGTCGTTATATCGTCAGAAGATATAGATATATGTACAGTTTTACCATTACATGATCATATGATCGCATACGATCGTGAATCACAAAATCATTCCAATACCAAAATCATCTTTCAGCATTTTCGCTATAACTCTTCTAAATTTTATAATATAACTGTAAAATAAAAATTTCTATTGAATATAAAACCGAAACCATAAAAACATAATGTCCATTTCTAATTATTCAATTTCAACCTACACACCAAAAAGATACTAAAGCTAATAAAACAAAGATGCTCTATATTTTTTTTTTATTCATCCTGAAGAATTCCAATTTTCTTCATTATTTAGCGTTTTGCGATTTACAATGTTTTTTGTGGTGGTTTATTTTATTCTTAGGGAGTCAAGTTTATTTTACTATAATTTTTACTGTACACCGAGTACTATTTCAGATAACATCATCTCCACATTTTGAGTAAAATTTGATTCCCCCCCCAAGAACTGCGTCTGGATCCGCCCCTGAGTTGTGATCACACCTGCAACAGCCAGAACAGTTGCGGGACGTACCTATTTTACGGCATGCGGCTCCTCTCCAAATTCTGAACGTTTTTTCAACCCCTATTTAAACATTTCAAACTTTTAATTTTAATTAATGTTCTGCTAGGGTGCGGCATCTCTTTAGCTTATTTTGAATTAACTATGCTAATTTAAAATAATTTTTTTCCTAGTTTTAATTTTCTTAAGGCTAGTGGAGTGCCAGTGACCCCCTTTACGCTTAGATGTGGGCGCCTATGGAAGTTACTCGTAGTTACAATAAAACTCGAATGTTTCAACTTGATTCTCATCACTTCTGTAAGATATGATCAGAGCCACTCTTAACACAGAATCCCATAAAAATGTACTAGGGCACTTTTGACTGCCAAGGGACTAGTTTAATGAATGCTAACCGGATGTAGCGAACATAAAGTCCGATAGTGAATGACTGCTCGATGGGCAAGTATTGATATGCTAAATTTGTGTTACGTTTCCTACATAGTTTCGAAAGGAGTACTTAAAACAGATTTGTATCGCCATTTACCTGAAGTTTCCATTTTAATATAACCAGCTTTGAATGACAAATGGTATTGAAATCATGTTGTGAACGCCCTGGCATGGAAACTTACAGCCATATTCAAAGATGTTTACATGTGTTCCTGAAAGATAAATCGTTAAAGAATTTGCCTGAATGAATTTTTAACACCTTTAAATTTGCATTAATCAGAATACAAAAAAGATATAACTAAAATCCAAGGCACAAACTTCTGAAAGAAATTTATTGGCGAATTTTTAAAAAGTTTTTTCCCTTTTTTTCTATATTTACACAGTTTTAAATTTAGTTGAAAATTCAGTTCATTCGCGAATCGCGAATGTTAAGTCACTCTCCCCTGATCCATTTCAGGATAGTTGCCTTTTTGTTCAAGGATTTGACATTGATTTATTATATAAATTTTATTAATATGAGTTTAATACGTTTCTACGTACGATTGTTGACTGTGCATACATTATGGCTGGGTGCATGTGAGATATTGTATATACCGGCATGTATGTGGCAGCGAGTGTTGATATAGCCTGTATTTTTGTGCTCGGTATTCTGGACATTTATAAATGTGCAATGCACTATGAAAGTTTTGAGCATTTTAACAGAGAGATAAATTTTTGTGACGGTTCCAATTTATTTATGAGCTTTCCTGGATATAAATTATACAATTGTGTGAAACAAGAGATAAATTATTCCAGATTTTGAATAAAACCAATGTTAAATGTTTGTAAATATTTTATTTTTCATTTGTCGTTTTCGACCTTTTTTAAGTATCAAGTTTGACTTTTTTTAACCAATAGTGTTTTCTTCCTAAGTCAACAAAAAACAGTTATATACTAAATTAGGCCGAAAAGACAATAAAGAATTGGAATTTTACTTTTTATGACTATGACATGCAAAATAATTGGGCAGTTCCCGAACTAAGTCGTTATATTTCAACCATTCATCACAATGTGAATACATTCTTAATACATATATTTTATAGGTGTATTGTCTTCAATAACAATTGTCCACGAATTCAGAAGAAAAAACGGAGCAATGTGCACCTAATGATTGATCCAACAATGGAAATAGCTCGTACCATAGTGGTAAAATACCTACCTGGTGATGTGAAGATTGTCTCTGGTTTCGGGCCATATTAGTTTAAACTCACCCAATAAAAGAAGAATTGCTCTGCGTTATTCTGGATACCTAGTCGTCACAGCGCTGAACCATTGTGCTCGAAACGATGGAGGTATTTTCTATATCCTCTATTTCCACTCAAGAACAGCGTGAGATCGTAACTTAGTTCCCGACACTTCCTCGTAACCCATCTAGGTTTTTTTTTTATGTGACAGTGCTTAGCTCAGGAATCACCCTTTGTACTACCAGCCCGTCATGTTGTTTGTCGCGTCAAGGTGCAATGTCTAGCAGGATAAGTTTGGGATAAGTCTGAGATCCACAGTCCTAACAGACTTGTTTCATTTGCCTCTCAGGGCGTCAACTGCTGCACTGAAATTGTCTTACCTTACCTTGCAAAAATGAAGAATAATTTGATTTTATTTGCACCTATTGTTTTCGATAAAAACAAAAGTTTATTCGACAAAAGTCGCATTGAAGTGACCGTGAACTTTTAGTTTCAAGGTCACTGAAGACTTTTGGAAAAGAATTAGCTGCGGAAAATTGCGGGGAATCTATCTTTAACTAGTTTGAAGTTACCAATTTTTGATCAAAATTATTGCTTTTAAAACTTTAATAACGTTCTAGTGTGTTTTTTCCAAAACATTCATGCAAAATTTTTTTTGAGCGTTCCTCTGATGTTATTGTTTGCTTTTGGTTATGAAATTTGTCGACAATTAATCAACATTTACTTTTCTATTTGATTAATTTAGTGCTTTCTTACTTATAATTGAAACAAGAATAAAAAAAGGACAAAAAACTGCATATTATTCCGCTATTTCGTAAAGAAAACTTTATTGAAGAGGCCAAGTACGTGAAATTACACTTACTATACGAAAAAAAAGTTTTCTTCGTTAAAATAAACTAAAAAAATCGAATATTTTAGTCGCCATCTTGAATCCGCCATCTTGGATTTTAAAAAACAATTTTTTGATGTCGAATTCGGATTCAGCGACCCCGAAAACACCTAGAAACCAAGTTTTTAAGACGGTCAACGGCATTCTACAGTTTTGGCCGCTTTTCATTAGATTCCGACCACTGTGCGCCGCTGACAGCTCCCAGCAAAACCGTATCGTAAAAAGCGAGCTGTCAGTCAATGATCTGTTTCATATCTTTATTCTTACGGATACTTGTTTTCCCAGGTTGCTGACCAGCACGGTTACAATTTTGTGTTCAGCAAACGGCGGGCCAGGCCTTTCAGGGCACGCTTTATAGCTCAGCTAGCTTCATTCACATATAGTTCGATCTCATCGAGGCGTACATAATTACACCTTGTGAGTCACAGGATAGGTCCCAGAACACCACATGCTGTTCTGTATATCATCGCCGATTCACAATGACGTGACCAACCTTGTTTCCTTTTTAGTAACAGTTGTTACCAAATAACAGTTTCGGGGAAGGGATAAGTTTGTTTGACGACTACCCACCAGGGGCCCAACACGATCCGCCGGCCCTGAATTCCACTCCATCGCCCTCAAATGGTGAAACTGATATCCTCAAAAGGAGATAAGAGAACCAAACCTTTTGGAGCTGCGGGGAACAAAGGTTGCAAGGGATCTGTACTTCCGAGATTTGATTCAGACCGGACTGACCTTACCATGACTAGGTTACGTTTATGAACTAGAGATCAGACCAATGAAACGGAAAATTCCTATTTGTAATCTTGGATCAATAATTAGATCAGGTATAGTACAAGAAATGATATACAAAAATTTATCGACTTCGTTTATATATATGTAAAACGAAAGATCTAAGGCTATCCACCAGAATACAGGTAAAAAACACTCCTCGTGCCCCGAAGAAATTTATAACATGTTTTCTAATAGGTTCAGCGAAATTTTCTCCCCAAGTCTAGTACAATTCACACTAATACCTTAGTTCTTATGCGTCATTACTAACTGTGATTGCTTTAAATAGCCTTGACACTAAAAACGGTCATAACTCCTAGGTTTTTCAGGACTGCTCAAAACATATCTCTCTCAATATTTTCTTAAACAAATTTTTATCCTAGCATGACGATGATGTAAAAACAAGACAAGACTGATATAGTCTTAGTCTTGGTCTCTCACTGCTAGTCTTGGTCCTGGTCTTGCGAACATAGCTAAGTCTTGGCCTCGGTCTTGGTCTTGCGAGATCGGTTGCAAGACTTACGTAACAGTTTAGAAATTTTAAAAAATATTTGTGTAAAGTTATTGTTTTATATTTTTATTTTATAAATTTTCATTTATTATGAATGCTGCAAAAGCTTGAAGAAATCGAATTGGAACCTCTATTCTACCATGCTGTTTGTTAACAAAAACATTTCATCTTATTTTGAATTGATTTTAAATTTATTAATTTTAACATGAGTGTTAATGTCTGTTAATAAATAAAACACTAATAATTTTAATTAAAAACCAATAATTAGTATCGTACACACTATTATTTAAATTTTTTTTTATATAGGGTTACTCTATTTGCTCTCCGTGCCAATTTTTCTTACGGGAAGACCAATAATCAGAGTCTGGCGATGATAGCGAGAATTTGTGAGAATTTTGTAAGACTCTTGCTAAAGCCTTGCTCTTGGTCTTGCACAGTCAGTCTTGGGCTTGTTCTTGCGAGAGTAGCTAAGTCTTGGCTTTGGTCTTGCTAAATGTACAACCCCAAGACAAGACTGCAAAACCTAGGCAACTTTTGCTCATCACTACGTCAAACCAATCCGTAAGGCATGTGATAAGCATTTGGTGGATAACTATCGAGGTCAACCTATCACCACTCCCCAAACGATTTGAAAAACTTGCCTAGTATAAGATTTGCCTTCTAATCCACCCATACCTTAATGAACAACCATACGGATTCAGATAGGGGCGCTCGACCACTTAAAAACTTATGGTCTTAATTCCCGAACTTCTCTATAAAGAGCGACGATTAAATTGAAGCTATTTACACTGACTGCTCCAAGGTTAGAATATATGTGAACGCCCTTAAGGAAATCATAACAATGACATGCAATGAATTTACTTACAGTATTGGATATGTGGATGACATTGAAATCGTCCGACAATCGATCCTGAAGCTTATTTCTCAAGAAAACACCAATATTAATTGAAAGTGCAGGCTGTTTGTGATTATAATAACATTATTAGACATTAGCTTGGAAGCGTCCACGATAACAGACTTTATAAGAAGTGTGCACTATTACAAAAAAATGCGCAGGCAACAAAGTATATAAGTTATCTACGACTGAATTAACACCATATCGTACGTCTTCAACTGATGGAATTTCTGTTGAAAGTACAAATTTTAATTACCATTTTTTTATGTCTAAGTGTAAGATCAGGTGTTCCCTTTGTACTACCAGTCCGTCATGTCGTACCCGTCAAGGTCAGGTGCCTGGTAGTAAGGTTAGCTCGAAGGATAGAGAAAGGATAAAATAGAATAAAGTAAGTCTGGGGTGGTATGAGGAGATGGGGATGAACCTTGCGTTTGAACTCTTGGATGTTGTATGAGTTTGGGAATACTAACTGTGGTAGGCTGTTCCACAGTCGAGTTGTTCTCGAAAAAAACGAATTTCTAAACTGATGTGTGCACGAAAATAAGGGCTGTAGATAGTGAGGATGAGCTGAAAGGGTCAGTCTTGTGTTGCGGGAAAAACATTGCCGTGGAGGCAGTAGGTTATATATTTCCACGATTTTTCTTAATTCATATTCCTTTTCCATTTCTAATTTTTTTAAATCATAATCTGTCTTATGGGTTTCTCTTTCAATTTGTAATTTTTCCTTTTCCACCTCTATTTAATCACGCTCCAAATCTAATTCTATACGAAACCTTTATTGCTCAATTTCATATTGAGATTTTATTCTTTTTTGTTGAATATTTACTCTTTTCTTTTCCACTATTAATTTTTTATCCTCACTTTTCTTTTGATATTCAAATTTAAGTTTTTCTAATTCATTTATTTTTCCCAGTATTATAGTTAGATACTGTAACGAAGAATCGGCAGGTCTTTCATTTTTATTATTTTCCATTCGTTTCATCTTGTTTTTATATTTGTCTACAGATTCCTTGTTTGGGATTGCCGTTTTATCATTTGTTGCCTTTTGAATGTTGTCTTCTGTAGCCTCTCCATCAGAATGGGTGTTCAATATCTCTTCCTTGATATTGAGTAAATAATGCCAGTTAAATTAACTCGTCTGCTTGAAACACATTTATTGAAATAAAAACACGTTTTTTTAAATGTTATTATTCTTTTTATTAAAAATCAACTCAACGTAAACAATAGATAGTCTTTACCTTCAATTCGAATTGAAACCACAAGTGTAATACACCTAACAGAATGCAGTTTGGTAATCCCCAACCTGCAAGCTAAACCATATCTGTGGACTTCAACTCGAATTGGTATTTGAATAAACTAAATTGAGTGCTACTCCTAACGCAGCGCAGTTTGGTAATCGCCAACCTGCGATCTAAACCCTGTCTGCAAATATCCACTGGCTCTTACTTGTTTAGCTAGTAATCCCCAGTTAAGTAATGAGCAATTTTCATTATTTATATCCGCTAAAACGCCTTGCTTTCTATGTTTTTTTATTGCCAAAAGCTTTTTAAGCTCTATTCTACTTGTTGCCTGTAAACTTAGTCATGCCACACCTGACACTTTGTACAATTTGTACTAAATACTTGTATTATTCTGCCATCTAAGTTGGCTGTCAGTTTGACGTAAGTTTCATAAATTGAGTGCGTTCAGTTAGTAGCACAATGTAACATAGTGTAAAATCTGTCAAAAGGAAAGAGAAGGGTAGAATGTTGAATTATCTAGCAAAACTTAACTGAACGCTTTGTGTTGAGTTATGTCGCAAATGTCAACTTCCCAATTGTCATTTCAACTCATCTTGTGCAATTAAAATGACTGAAAACAGGGAAAAAGTTATAGTAGCAATTTCTTGTGCTGCAAAAAAGTTCTTGGATGATATTCATTGTATATGCTTTGATGTAAGTTATAAAATATGAAAAACACTAAAAAAATTGATTCCAAAATTCTTTTATTTATTTTCCTTTCTTTTTGATAATGTTCGCTGCTACTCGTCAAGCGTTGTCGTCCTCGTTCTGGCAGAATCTGGAAGAAGAAGAGTAGTTGAGTAAAACGTACTCAGTGGTTTCATTCTTCTATGGACCACGGACCGGACCTACCACTCCCTATGGTCCCCATAACAATTACAAATAAATAATTTGTTTTTTTTTAATAAAAAAAATATTTTATATTTAAACATTTTATTTAAAATAAAAAAAATTATATTACTATAACTATACTACTACAATTATTCTATAAATACATTAAACTAAAAGTAAACTATTTTATAAAATTAACTAAAACTATATGTTAAACTAAACTAAACTATACCTAAATAAAAACGCAGAATAGTAAAAAAAATTAAATCTATCTAAAATTTTGCTTCTTTAAAACGCCTTCTATCTGTTCCCATACATTTTCCGCCCTGAGAGCAGAAGACTCAAAAAGATTTTTCTTTGCTTTGTAGGCGGCAATTAGCGCCAAAATATTGGGTCTCAACCACTTCGCCTCTACAATAAAAGAAATGAAGTAAATAATAATTTGTTTCGAATGGAAAAATTACTTTGTTCCGCAGATTGATTTAATTTATTTTTTTCCGTTGGAGCCTCGTCTCCAATTCCTAGTAATTCCTGTAAAAGTTGCATTATAATTATTACGTACAGTGAACGAACACTCCTTAGGTATAATATGAAAACATTTAACTGTATGCATATACTTACGGATTATCGCTAATTTCTAAGAAATCGCGCGAAAGACGACAGCCGCTCGTTGCATAAACAAAGGTACCTACAAAAAAATTGTTAAATCAAATTTTTGTCTATATTATTATAAATACCATCTGTATTTTGACAAAATATATTTTCGTCGTCGTCCATAATTATGCTGCCATCCAATGTGCAAGGAACCAAAGTCATTTTTATTTATTTTGTACTTACTTTTTACGAATAACATATTTTTTAGTTTGTTTAAATTCAAAAACATCGTAACCGTTAACGACCAACTGTCAACAACTGTCATTATGCAATATTTGGAGAAGCAAAATAGCTTCATCGGTTTGTGTTACATAAACGACATAACATCGTCGTTAACTGAACGAATTTTTGTGCTACAAACGTCAAAAAAGTTTTACATCGAACCTTAACTGAACGACTTTGTGTTACATTAGTCACATAATGTGTCTACTAGTCACATAATGTGTCACATTGTGCTACTAACTGAACGCACTCATTATCGTTGTTTATAATTAATTTCTTTTTAGGCAATCAATTCTTGTCAATCAATTCCTGTTGTGTAGCTGCGCCACAACGTGGGTACCACCAGCCGCGGGCTCAAAACCTGTAGATAGATCATCAACAAATTTGACTGTCCGTATCTGAATCGAATAAAGTTTCAATTGACACTTCGTCCGTTGTCTCGACCATTACCGGTAAATTCACATATTTCGGTTTACCAAGGATGTTTTCCAGAAGATTGTAATGTGGTCATATTTTGTCAATATATTCTTTCACGCTATTTCTTTCCCTTCTTCAAGAAGACCATTTCCAGTTTTTCCCTTTCCCTCTTCCGCCTTCATAAATGCCTCCTTCATATACATAATTTTATTTTTTACTGGAACTAGTCTTGGTTCAGCCAAGTCATACACACCATAATTATTAAATAATGTGCTGAAAACTGTGACGCCGTTGGTTTCTAAATAAAAAACTAATAAATGATTTTATCAGCTAAATTAAGATATGTGTAGTTTAAATATTTCAGGATCATCATTTCCTATGAATATTGTCGAACAACTTTTATGCTACGGCCTTTACTTTTGAAGTTATAAGCAGTTTTGATGTTGAAATTGGCCCTTTTGGGTACTTTTCGACGAATCTCTGGTGGAAAAATACGAAATAGAGCCAATAGAGCATTAGTGTTTACTACAAATGTGAACGAATTCTAAAAGAAACTAAAGGATTAAATTAAATAGCAATATTTATTTTTGTAATATAATGAAATTCCTCGAAGGGGAAAAGGAAAAGGAAAAATAATAGAAAACAAAGAGTCCTTGCATTTTTAGTATAAAAAAACTACGGCAATGCAGTTCAGTGGTTTGTTTACAAAAGGTAACAACGTTATATATTTAGGGCCTGTGCCAAAATAGCAATTCAAATGTCAATTTGTATAAAAAACTCCTTTCAATTACAGTATAATCCCGATAAATCGTAACGGTAAGGGACCGAGGGCTCATTACGAATTGTCGAGATTTTCGAAAGAGCGGGATTATGAATTTATTGAGGGTTAAAAAAGGAAAAATTCTAATTAACGGGATTATTAGTTTTTATTAAAACTCCATATACTATATGCACTATGTACACATTCAAAAAAAAACAAAACAACAAATATATATACAGAAAAAAAAATATGTTCTACATATTTATTTAAACAACATAATTACTTAAATAAACAAATACTAATACATATTTCAAGTCGAAAAATAGTCAGTAATTTTCTTTTGACGAAGGGATTGTTGGCACGCTAGATCAATTGCGTTATCGAGAGTCACGATCGCGGAGAAAACATCGTCCTTTACATCATTTCTGATTATAAAATGACGCAAACTATTAATGCAAGCTTTCGCCTCCTTAAAAGAAATAATCGGGAAATCATCTTCTCCGTCATCCTCGCTGTCTTTATTATCAGTCAGCGCCAAAATGTCCACGTCCGTAAGAATCCCTGCAACAGCAACATCATCGTCAAAGTGAACAAAATCATCAAAAGTGATTTCTTCATTTTGAGGCAGACGATTCCACTCTAAAGGGTCTATACCAATAATTGTTAAATTCTGTTCGCCATCATCAGTAGATGAACGAAGTCCTTCCTTGACGAAACCGCAAGCTCGGAAACAATTTTGAATAGTGGATTGGCTTACGTTTCGACACGCTTTGTCAGCAATGTTCATAGCTGAAAGTATTGAGATATGGTAGTCTTTTTTCTCCTCAATGCTATCTAACAGCAATTGCACCACTTCTTTGCCGTAGTGGATGTTAAAATTTTGGATTATTGCCTGATCAAGGGGCTGAAGTTTAGAGGTCGTGTTGGCCGGTAAAAATTCAACTTTTACATGGCTAAGAATCGGAATGTCGTTGTGTGGGCCGTGCAATTATCGATGAATAACAATATTTTACGATGTTTTTTTTTTTTTTTTTCAAAGTCACCATTCAATAATTTCAGCCATTCACTGAATAAATCGGATGTCATCCAAGCCTTCTTGTTCGAACGATAAGTAAATGGAAATGATTTTATGTTTTTGAAACATCTAGGTTTCGCTGACTTACCGATCATCAAAGGTTTTAACTTGTTAGACCCATCCATATTTGCGGCCAACAATATAGTGACTCTATCTTTACTATTTTTGCCGCCATGACATTTTTCGTCTTTGAAACACATTGAACGATCTGGTAGGCACTTATAGTACAGGATCCGTAGAAGAACGACCTTCACTGATGGAGTAACCAAATGAAATCTATTTTTTATAAAAAAAAAATATGCTAACAAAAGTAACGGTGATGGGTTGCCTAATGAAATATGTTCAAGGCTATATTTAATTGATAATTCAAAAATCCATTTTTTGCCATACCTTCACCGATCGAGTAACCAAACAAATTTAACACTAATCGAAAGTAAGAAACCTATAGATTGTGAAAACATAGGGTTGCCTACCATTTTCCGTTCAAGGCTATAGGGTTGCCAGGTTTAAACAGGTGAGTAAAAAGGGGTACCTTCACTGATCGAGTAACCAAACAAATTTAACACTAATCGAAAGTAAGAAACCTATAGATTATGAAAACATAGGGTTGCCTACCTTTTTCCGTTCAAGGCTATAGGGTTGCCAGGTTTAAACATGTGAGTAAAAAGAGGTACCTTCACTGATCGACTAACCAAGTAAATTATACATCAAAATAAAGATAATCTTATTGCGAAACGATACGTATAGGGTTGCCTGTGAAAACCCGTTCAAGAATCAGGGTTGTAAGGCTTTGAAATTTATAAATTCAAGCATATGAAAATGTACGATAAAGAGTCTATCCATTCTATCCAGTGTGATAGAGGAGGAAGTGTTGTAATCACCCCATTAATTTAAGAACATTGTAAGCGATTCACACACCCAGAAATGCCAGCCAAGCGTCTTTTCAAAACACACGCCGATATTCAATTTCACAAAAAGCAATTAAGCTAAATCGCATCCTTTAAAAATATTTCATTCTTATCAAAAGCTAACTCGGTTCATATTTCAAATATACTTATCAGTTAAAAACTGCTGCGCTTGCATTTCTGAGTGCGTGGATCGCGGTGACTTATCGACAAGACTGAAGAGAAGTCTTCAGTCTTCGTTGTGTCGCCGGTCTATTAATTCCAACCGTTCTTTTGTGAATAAATAATTTGTTAAATAAATATTAAATCCAATTTCGTTCTTCTTTAAATAAATAGTTTGTTACAAGTGCTAGTTTTTATTTCAAAAAAGGAAACAAGTTTACATCAGCAGCAAGCAAGTTTCAGGAAAAGGACCGGAGGCCCAACGGACACTCTACAGAAGCAGATTAGCAAATGGGGCCGGAATGAAAAAAGAGAGCACGCATCCTCTGTGGGGTTGAAAATCTAGTGAACGACAAGCATTGCTTTGGAGCAACTGACAATATACTCCAAAATATGGCTGGGACTTTCTTCTGTTTTGGAGCCAATTAACTTCTCTCCCGAATTTTTAAATCACTATTGTCGAAAAATAAAACAACTGTTAGCAATGAGAATGTTCGTATATCTTTATAAACCATATCAATACAAAAACATTGAGGTATTTCGTTTGAGAAAATATACATAAAATAAAAAAAAATTATAATACATTTATATACATTAATTATACATATTGTTACGTTTTTATAGCTTAACGGATTCGTAAGATTAATTAAGGAATACACTTGGACATTTCAAAATTGTTTACCTTAATTAATCCTACGAATCCTTTAAGCAGTAAAAAGTAACAATTTTATTCATTATCTGATTCTTCTAGTGTAAAACTATTATCAAGTTCGGAAGATTCGTCATCATTTTCCTTGTCAATCATTTCCACTATATCTTCGACTTTCAAAGGCGTTTGGTCCCCAACAAATCCTATAGGTTTTAAATAATTTTCCAAAACCCAACCGCAATTTTCAGGCCGTACTTTTACACAATCAGGCTCTGTTGCATTGAGCCACATGGAATTGACATAAATTGTACGCAAGATTTTTTGCTTCAGTGACATCCAGCATAGTGGTATAGCGCTCGAATCGAAGCTTTAAATTTATTTAAAAAAATTTTCGCTATCTTCTTTTGCCGCAAAACTTTTCAAGAAAATGCGATATCTTGCCTCATTTACACTGGTGCAATTTTGAATTCCGTATTGTATGTAGTTGAAGTAAATTCTTGCACGATGTCCATTTTTTCCTCGATTAAAATATCGACTTCATCAGTTAAGGACGCAAAAACTGTCTGGTACGTTTCATTGCTGCAGAAAATTTTAAAAGGTTTAATTTTACCTTTGTTATAGAAAGCTGCGGTGTAATCGCAACCTGTAAATGCATGGAAAGCGGGTAGACTTTGGCATAATTTGGCTCCTAACTTAGATGCTAAATCTGTGCAATTAATGCAATCAAGTTGTTGTTTATTTTTCTTATTTGCAAGCCAAATTTGAGGTTGCGTAATTTTGTGAATATTTCCCAAAAAAAATTATTAAAATATCAGAATCAGATGCTCTTATTAGAACTCTTGAATCTGGTGCCACTTTGTACAAATGAAAAATAATCCTGGTATCCGCTTCCTCGTGATTACAAGTATAATCAACTTCTTCAGTTTTTATTATATAATTTTGCTCTGCTTTATAAGAATAGCATTGATTTCCAACGGTTAAAAAAATTGGTTTTATTCTGGATTATTGTTACTAAGTTGCCTTTCACCCAATAATCAGCTAAAAAATTTACCAAAATCTCTTTGAAGCGATAGTTTTTAAGGCTTTTCAAAAAATCTGTAGGCCTGGTTTGTAGAGGTCCAGAAATTTTATATGGAATATCGAACTCTTCTCGACTTTGACGTTCGGAATCTTTAATTGATGGCGAAAAATAACGATCAAAAATTAAGTGTATTTCTGTAGCATTTGTTGAACAAATTTTTATAAGAATCGACTCAGCGATTTTTGCAAATGTTTGTGGCAGAGAAGATCCGATTAGATGCAAATAATAAAAACCGTCTATTAATTCAACATCGATATTTGTTGGTTCAACCATTTCCGTTTCTGATTTCAAAGTTTTCGCAAACTTCGACTTATTGGTTTTAAACATTTCACCAAAACATGAAAAAAGAGCAGGCGGCATTGGTGCTAATGGAAAAGTTAAGCAATATTCGACATTTATTTTTTGTTAATACTCAGTGCGAGGAGTCGCCCAAAGATGTCTCGCTCCATTTTCAATAATACCTTCTTGCTTTTATCTTTGTTCATGAGAACTTTAGTGGTGCACTGATAACCGAAATTTAAGGTTTTGTTTCGTTGTATAGCGTTGTTGAATTTTTCGGGATTTAAGGAGCATTCTAAAATGAAATTTAACTTCTGTTGATTGAGGACGGCCTTGGCATTAAGTAGGAAATCAGAAACATTTTCAGATGCCGCTTTACCCGTCGAAATGTTGAATAAGATACTTTTACCAATTTTGTTGTCAAACGGATTCATTGTATTTTTAATTGCTTCAATGATACTGTACATATTTTGTTTGTCTTTTTTAATTCGATTGTTTTTCAAGGAGTATGAAGTATCATCTTTTTCCGTCATTCCAAGATTGTCTTTGATATATGTTAATATTTTCGTCCTCATACTGTGATTTAGTGCCCATCTCTGACGTGCAGATATTGAGTCTACGGCAATGTTATTAGTCAATTGATTGCTGGCATCAGCATTGATGGTTTGTTCCAACGTCAAGTCAATCGGTGATCGTGCAAAATTAGCTTTAGGGCGATTCCATTATCGCGGGTGCAACAGTTAGACGCATGTAAATCTTCTTAATAATAAAATAAAAAACATTTTTAATGAAATTATCCTTGGAAGAGCTACATTTTAACATGTTCACTTTTTATTCATTTATAAGAATTTTAAAGAAATATTTAAATAGTCAGGAGGGAGGTTCAGAGTGCTATCGCGGGTGCAACAAAGTTTGATAATTTCATTAAAAATGTTTTTTATTTTATTATTAAGAAGATTTACATGCGTCTAACTGTTGCACCCGCGATAATGGAATCGCCCTTTAGTTCGTCTGATTCCAAAGGCACCGCGACGAAATTCTTGGAGTAAAGGCAAATTTGTAATATACAATTTGATTAAATTATTCAAGTATAATATCGTCCATCTGGCATAATTAGGTTGGTTAAGCGAAAAAAATAATTCACACATGTTGAAAATCGAGTCCACGTAGAGTTCAAATTTACAGGTGCGGATGCTTCTTGAAAAACGAAGAAACAAACTTACAAATTCACAATACTGGAGGTAGAATTGAGCCGTTTTTCCCTTTTCACCAAGCAAAGTCTGTCTGCAGAATTCTTTATACTCTTTCATAATACGACTCAATAAATCTCGTAATAATATTCTCTCATTGACGTTACGTGTAGTCTGATTCGATGCATTATTTATTTGCGTTTGTAACAATTCGTCAAACATCTCAAGAGATACATTAGTTGTGGATAAATACTGTTCGAAATGTAATATTTTTAACGCAGCAGAAGTTAGTGGATGTAAGCGCTTGCAACGATTAAAGTGCTTGCTGTCTAAGAAGCTATTCATCGAACCACCAGCTAATACTTTGGCTTGAACTAACACTTCCACTAATCCACAAGAGTCTATATATTTTCCGATCGCCTTGAAGAATGACATCTGCATGTGGACAATTTGGGAATGCTCCCAAATTTATAAAAATATTATCAAATTTCGGTTTATCATTTTATTGAATCTGCATTGCCATTTTTGCTATAGCCAAATCATATGTAACAATAATTTGTTTCTGTCCACATTTTTGAGCGATTTCATTGGTCATTAGGGGCCGGTTTCATCGACCCGGATAATAATAAGACCGAATATATTCATTACACCAACCTGGATATATCTCAGTCGGATATAAATACGACTGGGTTGCGTTGGTCGTAAAAATATCCGCTGGACGTAGCCTCATTTAGTATGCTATGTTCGAAATTTCGAAAATTATGTTTGACGTTTAAAAACAAACAGTTTCAATTTATTTTTGAAAATTATGTTTGACGTTTTGTCCAAAGGCAAGAGATAATAAATAATTTCTTTACATAGATAAGAAAAACTTGTGTATTCATTATTTATTTACTACAACAAATTAAATAAAAACAAAATAATTCAACTAAAACAAAATAAATCAAATTGGAATTCAATTCCAATAATAAAATAAAACGAATTCACAGCAAATTATAATAACTCATTTCGGAGCATTATCTATTAATTCCTCCAACACTTTCCTTTTTAGCTCGTATACCATTGTCTTAGCTCTTGTTTTTTCAATTTCTGCTTTTAATTTTTCTTTTTTTAATTCGGAAATTTCTAAAAGGATTGATGTCATCTGTTCGTTTTGTTTTTTGGTTTTTTTGGTTCTTCGACTTTGCTCTCTACGTAAGTGTGCTGATGGTCCTGATGGATGGGGCCACTTTGAGCTGGATTCTGCAATAAGCTCATTGTTTTCTTCAGCCAGCTATTTAGCAAAAACAATGCAGAATTCATAAGGATCTATTCGTAATATATGTATAAAATTTAATTTACTCACTACATCATCACCCATAGTTTCTTCTAATAAATCTGGGATTTCTGGGAATAGTATCTGAAATCAAAATGACAAAAGATTGTATTATTATAAAAAATGAAGCGTATTATTATTTATTATACCTCATTTTCTTCAGGATAGAGCCCCCTGTCACAATCAAAAGAATTGCGAACTGTGGCAGTTTGCTCTTCCACAAGAGCCAATAGAGGATTATCTTCATTTATTGCAGGGGTTGTTCTTTTCCCTCCACCAGTTTTGCAATTTTCTCTTCTATTTTCAGATATTTGTTTTTTTAAATCTGACTTACAATTTTTGTAAAAAATTTTTAGTTGTTCTGTTGACTTTTTTACTGCACTTATGCTATTAAATTGCTGGGTGATATCTTCCCAGACTTTTTTTTTTGCTAGTAGAGAAACTTTGTCTGTTTGCTTGTTTTCTACGACATTTTTCTTTTTTAAAATTATGGATATTAGGTAATACTTCTTTTTCACTCGCGGTGATATGTTTGGATTTAAATTTTTTTACAACACTTTCCATATTTGACGCAACGAACTTTTCCACTTTTACAGAAAATAAAATCAAATGCCAACTTCCTTACCTGATATCGAAAAACAATTAACAGCTGACTCTATGTTCGAATCCTATGTCCGAAAATAACATAGACTTTCGAATATAGAGGCATCATTTATCCCGGTCGATGAAACACACCAAATATCCGACAGAATATCCAAGATATTTATTATCCGTGGATATATCCGTGCCCATGAAACCGGGCCTAAGAGTGTTTCATGAACCACTGGATAAGACGTTGGAGACTCATTTATGGGAGGCAAATACTCGATCTTCTGTCTTTCACTCTGATCAGTTATTAGCATGCTGTTGTAGCCTATCCACATAGGAACAGAATCTATTCGAGATAACTTAAGGGTGTTGAAGAAGTTGTTGCTTCATTGTCAGTAGAATGATCAGTTTCAGCACTAGAAAATTGATAAATAATTCCGACCGTATCGTGCATAGTATCTTTTCCGGAAGTTTATTTTTATTTTATTTTTATTTTTATTTATTTTTATTTATTATACATTTATTGGGGCAGTACACAAGAACTACATCTTTTAAAGTACAGAACAAACGGCAAAAAAAAAATTTAAATCTTAAAAAAATAACTTAAACTAGCCTTAAATAAATAATGTTGAAGAGAAAAGAAAATTATAGGGGATAGATAAGAGGGTTAGATAGGGAAAAAAATAGAAAGGAAATAAAAAGAACTAAAGAAAAGGTGCGGAAGAGGAAGAGAGAAAACTGGATGCTTGCTTTCTGAAAGCTGCTGCTGTGCCTATCCTTTTTATAGCGTTAGGAAGGCAATTCCAAAGTCTAATTGTATACACAAAGAAGGAGCGACTACCAATTAGGGACAAATGAGCAGGTATAAGGAATTTGATTGATCTCAGGGACTGTAAAGGAGCTAGGAAGTCGGAGAGGTATACAGGACTTTTAGCATAAAATGCTTTATGTAGGAGGACCAGTGCCATGATGTCAAGAAGACGAAAAATGTCGTGACCTAATAAAGAATGTTGTATGCCAGGCACATGATCCGAGCGTCTCAAGTGGAAAATATACCGTAGACAATCATTAAATGCTACCTTAAGACGTTGACGACAAGATGAGTCAAAAGAAATGTAAACAAGGGCACCATAAAGAAAATGTGGCACCACGAGAGTTTTAACTAGCTTGGCACGAATAGATTGTGGTAAGAGATTACCATAGAGCCAAAGTTTACGCAATGTGCCATAGATCTTGGAGAGTATAAGTGAGACATGATCGCAGCAGGATAGTCTGTCATTAATAATAATACCGAGATTATTGACACATTCAACAAAGGGAAGAGGAATATTATCAAGGACGATATTTGGAATATTGTCCAGGGACCTATTTGGACGTTTAAGGATGAGTGCTTTGGACTTATTAGGATTTAATTTGAGAAAATTGGAAGAACTACTCCACTCATTTATTTGGGACAGAATATCATTAAGATTTGAGATGCAAGATCTGATTTTACTAGGAGGACACGAGGTGTACAACTGAAGATCATCAGCATATAGATGAAATGAGCAGCGTTGAATAACGGAGGTAACATCGTTGACATACAAGGAGAAAAGGAGAGGACCGAGAATTGAGCCTTGTGGAACCCCTACAAGTACTGGTAGGAATGAAGACGCAACCCCGTTATGACGAACACACTGTGACCTATTAGACAGAAGGGAGGAGAAAAGTCTGATGGCAGAAGAAGAAAAATTATAGAATGTCCTAAGTTTGGAAAGCAAACGCGAGTGAACTACAGAGTCAAACGCTTTGGAGAAATCAAGAAGAACCAGTAATCCTACATCACCCTGATCGAGGACTGAACGAAGATCTGAAGTTACCTTCAATACAGCAGTTTCGCAGCTATGGTTTTTACGGAAGCCAGATTGTAGTTTAGAAAGGAAATTGTTAGATTCAATATAGCGCGTGATCTGACTGAAGAGAATTTTCTCAAAGACTTTGGCAAGAAAGGGAAGAATACTAATAGGACGATAATCTGTTAAATCGACTGGAAAGGATTTTTTTGGTAATGGAATTACAACAGACTTTTTCCAAATCAGGGGCACTTGTGAAGTTGTCACGCAGTAATTAAAGACATGAGTGATGGTTTCCAGAATTAGTGGAGAGAGTAACTTAAGAAATCGCGGGGAAACTTCATCACAACCGATACTGTTAGATGAGATGGACAGCAATGTTTCAAGAACTTCACAGGAGTCAACACAACGAAAGTTGAAACCATCAGTACTGAGTGAGCTAGATGAAGGGGAGTACGTGGGAGAGGAGAGTGAGTTATCGGGAGGAAATTGAATAAAGGAAGCATTGAGAAGATTTACATCTACATCAGAAGATGAGGGTACAGAAGTATTAATACCTAAAGAAGTATTAATACCTAATTAATACGAAAAGAACGGAAGTTGTGTCCACGAAGCGGTCTAAATTATCATACGCTACATGAGTACTGAGTCCATTCGTCACAGTGATATCGGTTGGTATTATCGTATTTTCTTTCACCGCCGCATAAGTCATTTCCGTCTCAAGTTCTTCAGCCAAATTATACCCAATGGTATGCCCATATCTATTGAGCATCGTGATTACTTGCCGAGAGTTCTTTAGAGACTTCACTGCTAATCCAAGAGTTAAATTTTTTGCTGGCTTGTATTTACCTTTCGTAGTTGCATAAATAATGTCACTACATATAGCCTTTATTTTAACTTCAGTTTTTTTAGATTCTTTCTCGGAAATATCTGGTCCTACTATTAAATTCTGCATGAAATCAAATAATTCTTTTGGAATATCACATTCACCACGGATAATGGCATCAGCTGTTAAATGTATTGGAAGCGGCTGGTGGTCTATATTTTGTATGCTCTTTCTTAAAAAATAGGCAACATCGTCAAATTTCTTCTCGTCCCGCGACTCCATAAGTTTCAGATTCTTAGCCATGATTGAAACATCTATGTCAGTTTTATAAATTATTTTCTGAATACGGGGTCCACTTGATGCCTCAATAGTAAGTTGGTTACCGTATTTTGTTAACAATTTTTTTCAAGCATTTCCAATCTGTAAACTTTTAAGTTTTCATTGTCTATCACGTTCTCCTAGTTCTAATAATAGAGCTTGATATCTAGAAAATATTTGGACGAACAACATTACCCTGTTGTTTACTATAATTTCGGTTTCAATAAAATTAGATATTGATTGGAAAGCTAATTTATGAAGGTGTCTATATTTGTGCCAATGAGATTCTACACGTTCTTCGGTTAACCGCTTAACTTTCATTTGATATGCTGCATAACATAGTTTATGATAACAAACAATCTGTTGATCCAATTTTGAAAACCGTAACGGTTTAACCGATAAAGCGGTTTGAATTTTTTTTGTTAGGGTGTTATATGGGCGATTCTCCAGAACCTTTAACTTGAGCTAATTGGAAAAATGAAATTTCAAATTGATAGCACAACCGTGAAATGATATTTTTTGTGTTACTTACTTCATAAATAAATGTTTTCTGATGTAGAACATTAAAAAATTCAATGCGCATATTTTTTTTATGAAAACATGACATGACATGGTTACAATTTTGACATTTCAAATTCGGTATGGTTACAATTTTGACATTCGCTTAAATTACTTTTTTTTTAAGATTCATGAAACAATTTAAGCGAAGGAAACGTTACATATGATTTAACTAGTTACAATAGGTCATAAGAAATTTTACGGGAATGAATTTAATATGAATTTGTAATATGAGCAAATTAATTGTAGTTACAACTTTGATATTTAAATGTAACCTACATTCACGTTAGCCAGTTTTGCCCAAAAATCAACCAATTTCAACTTATTTTTGTCACAAAATGTATGCACATTAGGGTGGTTCAAAAATGGCAAAAATTTTTCGAAAAAACGTGCACCCCCCTATCTTTAAGTTCAATTAAAATGATGATTTTTGGCGGCAACGGGAGAATTTTTGATTGACTCTAACCATTGCCGCCGAGCACATTTTGTTTTAGAGATTTACGAAATTGACAGGCAGGTTAAAAGTTCCGGAGAATCGCCCATATATCACCCTGTGTTTTTGTTACTCTATTACATATTTTCATGAATATGGTATCGGTATACGCACAATATAATACTATAGACACACTTGAGCTCATTATGAGCCTACAACTCATTAAGTCCCTAAAATGAAGTAAAAAGAAATCATTATGCGGTGCCGATAATGAGGTAAAAATCAGCTCATTATGGGATAATGAGGTGAAAGTGCCATCTATCGTTTACTAGGACAAGTGCATTTGCTGGAAATTTTCCATTTGTTGGAAATTTTCAGGTTGCTTTTCTTAATATAGTGTCCATTTTTTCTAGTCGATGTAATTTCTGCTGTTGAGTTTTTTTATTAAAAGATATTTTAACTCAATTTTAAATTTGAAATAATTTTGCTTACATAAACTCAAAACCTTCTACAAAGAGTTTTCTTCATAAATAAAAGATTTATTAAAAAATGTATTTTTCTTTTATAAAAAACAGCTTTTAACCAATGTTGTTTTCGTTTTTCTAATAAAACGTTTCGTTGAAAGTTCCTTTTTTTATAAAAATTGATAATACATATGAAATATAGCTTAGTATTTCATTATCCATTTTAAATCAATTTTGCGTTAACTTATTTCTCTTTTTAAACAAACACTTAATCAGACACTTCATTTAATTTAGTGAGCAGATAAGTGTGCCACCACATCATTATATGCTAGCTCATTGTGAACTGCGACCTCATAATGAGCTGTAATGTGTCTATAGTATAAAATTGTAAAAGTTAATAACCTATATAAAATTGTAAAAGTGGCGATTCCAGCCTACCAACCTCCACAGTTATGATTCTTCAAAGTCAAAATTTTTTTTTTTTTTTAACTTAAATTTCCACTTTAACTATCATTTTTCTCCAAGAAATAGGTAGTTAACCCATACTTTTTTCCAAAATTAGAAAGCTTTAAGTATTTCCTATGAATTATGTTGACAACGTTTATGCTACGGCCTTTACTTTTGAAGTTATAAGCAATCTTGTTGCTTAAATTGGCTGCATCAAGTGAGGTGAGGTTCCATTATGTCGTGGTGCTTTCGTACACTGGGTCTGTTAACACGCTTCGCTCCCCGGAAAGTTGCTAACGAACTTTGTGGATGAAGGGTCAAGTGGGGTGGTACCTCCCATCATCCCGACTTTCCCCTTCATCCACAAAGTTCACAAGAGCCCAGTTGCTAATCTGCTTCCTCCTCTATCGCACTGGATAGAATGGATAGACTCTTTATCGTACATTTTCATATGCTTGAATTTATAAATTTCAAAGCCTTACAGCCTTGATTCTTGAACGAGTTTTCATAGGCAACCCTATACGCAAAAATTACCCACAAAGATACGACACTCTCAAAATTTCCCATAAGCTCCCTTGCGAGTGAATATATCAATCGACAAGGTGCAAGCGAGACAAAATTCAATTTAAAAACAAAACAAAAATCGAAGAAAGAGAGGGTAAATAAAGAAATGTTATTTCACGAAGTGCGAAAGAGACGCACTGATTTCTCTTCTCCGCAATTTTTTGTGCCGTCTGGACTTTTATTTTGCTTGTGTGAATTGATGTATCATTTTTGTGTACTTCCTGCTCTGCACGTGTTTGTGTAGTTTGCCGTTGCTCCGCCCTCTCGCCATTCCGGAGCTCGTATATGAATAGATTAGAACGAATAGATTTTTACTTTCCTTTTTCTTCGCACAGAAAGGATTACAGTGTCGTATCTTTCTGAGTAATTTTTGCTATACGTATCGTTTCGCAATAAAATTATCTTTATTTTGATGTATAATTTATTTGGTTACTCGATCAGTGAAGGTACCTCTTTTTACTCACCTGGCAACCCTATAGCCTTGAACGAAAAATGGTAGGCAACCCTATGTTTTCATAATCTATAGGTTTCTTACTTTCGACTAGTGTTAAATTTGTTTGGTTACTCGATCTTTTTACTCACCTGTTTTAACCTGGCAACCCTATAGCCTTGAACGGAAAAAGGTAGGCAACCCTATGTTTTCATAATCTATAGGTTTCTTACTTTCGATTAGTGTTAAATTTGTTTGGTTACTCGATCAGTGAAGGTACCTCTTTTTACTCACCTGTTTTAACCTGGCAACCCTATAGCCTTGAACGGAAAAAGGTAGGTAACCCTATGTTTTCACAATCTATAGGTTTATTACTTTCGATTAGTGTTAAATTTGTTTGGTTACTCGATCGGTGAAGGTATGGCAAAAAAATTGATTTTTGAATTATCAATTAAATATAGCCTTGAACATATTTCGTTAGGCAACCCATCACCGTTACTTTTGTTAGCATATTTTTTTTCATAAAAAATAGATTTCATTTGGTTACTCGATCGGTAAAGGTCGTTCTTCTACGGATCTTAGACTATTAAAAAACAACGCTGTTTCATCAGCATTGTAGATGTTCTTCGGTTCGTAATTTTTAATTAACTCTTTCAATTTTTCTTTTCATTCTTGGCAAACATTTTCGAAAAGAAATGTGCCTTTTTTTAAAACGGTCAAACCAACCGTCACTTGCCTTAAAATTGGCAATGCCTAATCTTTCTGCAAAAAATTTGGCCTTTTGCCTCATCATCACTCCCCCAACTGGTACATTTAATTGTCGGCACTGCGAAAACCATGTGACAAGTGACCGTTCAAGCTCAGGGAAGTCGCCGTCTTTTTGCCGTATAATTTTACTGCTTGAAGGTACTCCAGCAATGACTTCCTTCTTCTTTAAAATTTAAGTCAGTGTAGATGGAGGAGCGGATGAGGAGAAAGAGAAAGAGGAATTCTACCAAGAGCTAACAAACACCATCAGGTTAATACCGTCAAACGATATTAAAATGGTGCTTGGAGATATGAATGCCAAAGTAGGAAAAGAAGAGGAGTTCCTAGGAGTCATAGGAAAGCATAGCCTACATAACGTTACCAATGACAATGGTAGTCGATTGATCGATTTCGCAAGCTCAAACGCAATGGTAGTAAGCTCAACAATGTTCCCGCACAAAGATATACATAAGATGACGTGGCAGTCACCAGACGGAGGAACTAATAATCAAATTTACCACGTCCTAATTGAAAGAAGAGGGGCCACGAGTATACTGGACGTAAGAACAATGAGAGGAGCGTGCTGTGGCTCGGACCACTATCTAGTGAAAGTGAAATTGAGAACCCGGATAGCAACTAAAACGCATAGAGGGCAAACTCAGCCAAAATACGATATAGATAAGCTAAAACGGGAAGAAATAAGAGATGTCTACCAACATGCTGTCGAACAAAACTTGAGAGAGGTAGATGAGCAGCCCAGCATCAACGACAAATGGGAACAGGTCAAAAACAGCATAAAGGGGGCAGCAGAAGAGGCACTAGGCTGGGCCCCCAGACAGACTAGAATTGATTGGTTTGACCAAAACTGTAGAGCAGCAATTGAAGAAAGAAACCAGAGCCATCGAGAGTACATCGCAAGGCCAACAAGAGCAAGGATGGAAGTCTTCAAGGAAAAAAGAAAAACCGCAGACAAGTTATGCAGAAAAAAGAAGAGGGAATATCTAAATAGGAAAATCTTACAGATACAGGAAGACTTCAATGAAGGGAGAATTAGACAAGCGTACAAAGGAACTCGCCAGATCACCAACAAGTTTCAGCCAAGAACGGACATCTGCAAGGACATAGATGGGAACTTGTTGGCAGATCCTGATAGGATAAAGGAAAGGTGGAGAGAGTATTTTCAGAACCTATTGAACCCTATCTCCATATCAAACGAGAATGCAGAGACAGAGGCATTTGTAATTCCCCAAGATAACATCTCAATAGAACCACCAACATTGGATGAGGTGCGGGAAGCTGTAAAAAGGCAGAGCAGCAACAAATCGCCTGGCGCCGATGGAATAGCAGCTGAGCTGCTAAAGGAAGGAGGACCCCAACTGCTACAAACTTTACACGAACTCATATGCACCATCTGGGAGGAAGAAGTTATACCAGAGGACTGGAAGAAAGCGATTATATGTCCAATATACAAGAAAGGAGATAAATTAAACTGCAAAAACTACAGAGGCATCTCACTCCTCAGCACCAGCTACAAAATCTTCACAATCCTTGTGAAACAAAAACTGGAACCTATAGCGGAAGGCCTTATAGGAGAATATCAAGCTGGTTTTAGGACAAACAGGTCAACATCGGACCAACTGCTGACCTTAAGGCAAATTCTGGAGAAAACCTGGGAAAGGAATGTAGATGTATATCAGATATTTGTCGACTTTCAGCAGGCATATGATTCAATAAACAGAGAGAGGCTATATGAGATCCTATCGGAAATAGGAATCCCTTCAAAGTTGGTACAACTGATCAAATGCGCCACAAATAGCTCACTGGCGAAAGTGAGGATCCAGAATGTTATAACAGAGGAGTTCGAAGTACGTCAAGGGCTTAGACAAGGAGATGGGCTGGCCCCCATGCTTTTCAACCTGGCCCTAGAATGGGTGATAAGGAAAACGTCAGTCCAGAGAAGTGCATCAATAGCTACCCAGTCGGTACAATTACTTGGATATGCGGATGACGTAAACATCGTGGGAAGGTCCTTTTTGGCAGCAAAAGAAATCTATGTCGAATTAAAAGAGGCGGCAAAGGACATAGGCCTGAAGATTAACGAAGAAAAAACGAAGGTTATGCAACAATCCAGAGCAGGACGATTTAGAATGGGAAGAAATATAACGATCGACGAACATAACCTAGAAGTAGTCGATAAAACAGTCTACCTTGGGTCTACTATCACAAAAAGAAACGAAGAAAAAGAAGAAATAACCAGACGAATACTACTGGCTAATAGAGCCTTTTATGCCCAAAAACAAATCCTGCACTCAAGATTTGTGCACAGGAAAACGAAACTCTCACTCTACAAAACAGTAATACGACCAGTACTGTGTTATGGTAGCGAGACTTGGACTATGACCCAGGACATAGAGGAACGAGTCAACAGGTTCGAGAGGAAAATTCTCAGATGCATAATAGGCCCAATCAGAGAGGATGGAATATGGCGAAGAAGATACAACAACGAGTTGTATGAAATTTTTGACGACCCACAACTCTCAACTTTAATAAAAATCAACAGATTGAGACTAGCCGGCCACGTGATCAGAATGGAGGACAATCGCATCCCAAAACGGCTTATGGCATCAGAAATTTCGGGAAGTAGGCCAGTAGGTAGACCCAGGAGGAGATGGATAGACTCTGTGACGGCTGACGCAGAGTCAATGCTCAACATCCGGAACTGGAGACATGCTGCAAGGGACCGTCAAAATTGGAGAAATGCCCTTGAGGAGGCCAAGGCTCGATTTGGGCTGTAGCGCCATTGGATGGATGGATGGTAGATGGAGGAATTTTAAAGCGTTTTGCCACTTCGATTTTTTTATTGCCATCGGCAACGGCTTTTATAATTTCCTTTTTTTGACTAATGGACACACACTTATTAGTCCATTCAAAACGCGCATTAAGGTGTTCCAAAATAACACCCTTAAGAAAATCGAACCCTGAACGTTTTTGGGGTCGCTGATCACGAAAATCGAGGTCCCGCGGTCCTAAAACATGGGCGTCACCCTTAAAAATGCAAAAAACACCCCTTTTTAGGGGGTTTTCGCGATTATTTCAATAATAATGAAAACTAATGCAATGAAATACACTTTTTTTAATATAACACCTTTAAGAAAATCGAACCCTGAACGTTTTTGGGGTCGCTGATCACGAAAATCGAGGTCCCGCGGTCCTAAAACATGGGCGTCACCCTTAAAAATGCAAAAAACACCCCTTTTTAGGGGGTTTTCGCGATTATTTCAATAATAATGAAAACTAATGCGATGAAATACACTTTTTTTAATATTTATTTGCGAAGGTGGTTGATTTGTACTAAATTAAGGCGAACTTTATGATAACCCCCCCGCGTTTTGAATGGACTATAGGGTACGTTTTGAACTCATGGTAAAATTACACTAAACTGACATAAAAGTTAAGTGAAAGAAGTAAATACACATGTAAAAAGAGAAGATAGAAATTCAATGGAAATAGAAAAATTTCTAAGCCAACATGATTAAGAGAATTCAAGAAGAGCATTTTTCTTTTCGAATTAACGGGATTTCCAACGGAGAACTACGAATTATAAGACGTTTAGGTGAGGTTGGGTATTAAAATCATTACGAATTATCAAAGGGACCGAAATGCATTGATTTCTTACGAATAACCGCGATTTTTCCAAGGGACCAGCAGTACACTACGAATAAGCAGGATTTAAGAATTAACGGGATACGAAATACCGAGATTATTCTGTAGTAAATTTGCTTTTCGACGGTTTGCGTCTATGGAAATGAGTAAATTATTTTTACTCATTTCAGGTGTTTCTGATTGAATCGAGTAGCCGTCATATTTTAAAAAATGGGAAATGAGAGAAATTCGAAATGGTATTTTGGCAAAGGGCCTTAATCAAAATGATAAAAGATTGCTGCAGATGATCGAAGGCGAGATGGAACAATTAGCATTTAGGTATTGTGAGGTTAGATTAAAAGTAATGTTTACTTCATTTGATTCAATTTGTTCCCATCTTCTAAGGAAAAGCTTGGACATAATTAGATCATCCGAATCAGGCTGGAAGAAACTTAAAACCGGAAACATGATGGCTATGTTTATAGACCACTGCCTAGTGGCAGTCCTATTATAAGGGTGGCCATTCCATTTGAATAATATTAGATTTATTATTAGGTCAGATTTTATTTCTGTAATGTGAGGATTTATATGGTGTACCAGGCTAGAGGCCAGCCTCTGTATATGGCGTCTTTAGTGTAGGATAAATTAAAATAGAGATATTTCAATATATCTATATAATATATATACACTGATAGAAAAATTGTCTTGGTTCCAGCAATTCCATAGTCTTCGTTTAGTTGTCTTGAGTAGAAACATTTTTCAGTCTTAACATGAAAATGCAGTCTCAGAGTAAGACACTAGAAATTCTTGAGCCAAGCAAGCGACCAAGATATGTCTTTTTCGAAATAAGATTTTTTAATTTTTAACTCAAGAAACTAAATATTTTTTATTAAAAATAAAATTTGTATTAAATAAAGACACGATGAAGTTTTAATTCGAGAATATTTATTGAGGCAATTCACTATTTTATTACCTTGAGTTGCTTAAATTAAAAAAATGAGTATCTCAAACCAAGAAATTTTTTTCTTACTTCTAGTCAACTTTTGTCTTCATCCAAGACAATAAAACCAAGACTTTGAGTATTGCTTATCCGAAGACAATTTTGTTTTCGTTATATCAAAAACATCATTAAGCCAAGAATTTTTTTTTATCAGTGTATTTATTAATATTTTAACAAATACTATTCCCGCTGAGCAAATCAATGCTTCCTCTAGTCGGACTGAATACTGGGAAATTACTGATTAATTACAAAATCCTTACTTATCCTACTTCGGTTACAAAATCTGACTTTCGCTTTTATTCGGCTGATGTGTTAATTCGATTGAGAAAAGATTTTGGCATAGGAAATTTAAAATGGAGTGAGTCTCCAACAAATTTGACCAAATTGAAATGGAAAAATGGAATTACCATATGCATTCTAGCAGTTCAGCTAGAAAATATTAAGAAAAAGTCCAATTTTGACAGTTTTTGATATTTCGACCGTTAATACTTGTGAAAGACCATTATCACATTTTCGTATATTGCTTTAATTTTACTTAATAAAAAAATGTGTTAAATCTTCAAATATTAGCAGCCGCAAATATAAATTTGTTAAAAGAGAAAGCATAGAAAGATAAAACCGTCGAAGTCATTTGTATCCAACTAGTGGTGCTTTAAAGGAGAGCCCAAAATTGTTGATGCTAATTATAGATTTTTATATGCAGACGTAGTAATTAATAGTCGAATTAGCGGTTCTGGAATATGGTTGAGGTCCGATTTGAGCACTGCAATAGAAAGAAAGCAAGTAAATATTCCAGAAGATAGAAACCTACATCTACGTCTCTGAAATCTCTCTTTACTTTTGTTTCTGATGACGCTTTTCTATAACGGAATATATAATGAAACCACATTCAAATAAAAAATTGACGACCGACCAAAGAAGATTCAATTACATGCGCTCACGAAATAGGCGAGTTGTAGAAAACGCCTTTGAAATACTGGCAAACAGATTTCAAGTATTGTTTGCCCCTATTTTTCGTGCGCCTGCTGCAGCTATTAAAGTATGGGTGAGTTTCGAAACATCAAAAAAATGTGTATTAATACGGTAATGATACGAATCTAGGACAAAGTGTAAACATTGTATCGCGATTGTATAAGTTGTCACTTTGACGTTTGGAAACGGTTTTACAACGTATATTAGTACACGAGAGTTTAAACAATGAATCGTGTATTATTTTCAGTGTTATTCAATAATTTATTGGATTAAACATTGACTCATAATGACCGATCTTTAGCTAAAATTATGCACAAAAGAAATAAGGCTCGCAAGAAGCTGAAAAGTGCAATTATTTTACAGATGTGCAGGAAACACCAAACAAGAGCAATACTGAAAGTACCTGGATTTTTTAAAATAATAAAAACGTATCCAGATGATCTATTCTTCAGCCATTTCAGAATGACGAGAAACACTTTTGATGTAATAAAAATATGTATTTTTAAATAAGCTGATGTTCCTAAATTATTTTATATTTTAGAAAACGGTAAAAATGCTGAAACCAATCTGGCGTTATGGGAGAACTGGCCGTTCAGGGTACACTATAAGCCAATGTTTATACGTTACATTGTGGAAGCTCGGCAATCAAAGCAATTTCCGTGATGTGGGTGACAGATTTGGAATGGGAAAAGGAACAGCCTACAAAATATTTTCAAAAACAATTAAAACCCTATCAGCATTAAAAACAACGGTAATCAAATGGCCATCAACTGAACGTAGCCAACAAAATATTATGTGCAGCTTTGAAGCAAGTAGATCGCGACCATTTCCTTTTGTGGTAGGTTGCATCGACGGGATGCATGTTCGCATACTAGCTCTTACAAAAGATGCTATGAGCTACTACAACAGGAAAGGAACTCATTCCGTTATCGTACAAGTAATTCTAGCTACTTTCAAATGTATCAAAATGTATATTTCTTTTCATTCTTAATTTTATTTTAGGGTGTTGTTGACAGTAACTACCGATTCTTAGACGCTTTCGTTGGTTATCCTGGACGGTGTCACGATGCATCTGTTTGGCGTGATAGTCCACTCAAAAAAGCTTTACAAAGTGGCACTATTCAATTAAGTAAGGAATATCATTTACTTGGGGATTCGGCTTACCCTCTAGAAGTAAATTTAATGGTTCCGTATAGAGATAATGGCTTCTTGTCTGCCGAACAGAAAAATTTCAACAAGATTCTAAGCTCAACAAGAGTATTCGTTGAACAGGCCTTTGGTATTTTAAAAAAAAATTCCAAATACTAAATTACATTGAAATTCAGCATCTACCGTTGGCAAAAACAATCATAATGTCATATATAGTTTTGTACAACATTATTATAACCAATGGAGAGGAAGTTTGTGTAGACAGGACTTATGATAATGATGAAGATGATAACGATTGCGCAACATTAGTGAACGAGTCTTCCATAAATGACGAAGCGAAAAAGAAAAGAGAACACTACACTACTTTCAGCTTAATCTATATGTATAATTTCTAATAAAATACAAGTTATTATAAACAAAACAGAAATTCTTTTAATATAATACATATGCGTTTACACATATAATGCTTATGATGGATGGAAATTGTTTAATTCATTTCTAATAACCTCAGTTTCAATTATAAAGAAAACAAAAAATCTTCAAATTTGTATAGCGCATATAAAGGTCAATAATACTTTTAATTCAACTCTTTTATATTAGCTATATCATTATAAACAAAACAAAAACTATTATTCATATAACATTTATAAAGGATTTAGTTTATCAATGATTTTAATAAGTCTTTTAATTCCTTAACCTTCTCGATGCGTTCTTTTTCAGCCTTTAATGTTTCTTTTATCTATTAATTCCTTCATAATCTTCTTGTCTTCTTCCGATTCTGATTTCAGGAATTCTAATACTTCATTAACTTTGGGATTTTTTTAGATGTTTCTTTAATTGGTGTTGGTTGAGGTTCCGGCTGCAAACCAGAGGAATCATCAAAAATATCTATTTCCACAAGCGACGATTCCACATTTTATTTAGGAGTGACAATAAAACTCTTTGTTCCATACACTTCATCCATTATATAGAAAAATTCCCAGGACGTAGCAGCTTCTCCAGATGATGAATTACGTTTTTTTATTCTCTTTTATGTTATCATGAGGTTTAAATATTTCCGATAAATTTCGTCTTTATTAAATGGGAAATCACTTTCAATTTGTTTAATGTTGTTTAGGACTTGTTGCCACAAAACAGATTTCTTTTTTCGTTTAGAATTAAATTCGTTTTCATCTTTCAGACGACAATCCAACAATAATTTCTTTCTTTCGAAAGTCCATTGCCTAAAACATTATTATTATTTTAATTAATTATTTTAAATAACTGAAAAATAAAAAAAAACATAAAATCGTTCAAACTTACCGAGAAGATTCCATTTTTTATCTAAATTTTAATGAAAAATTAAGTAGAATGTTCTGCAAATGACAAATCGGAATTAGGTTATGTCTCGGCATTCACAAATTTTTGGATGCGTTCGCTGCTCAACTTAATACCTACTCTTTACGTTTACAAACTGCTGACATTGTCACTATTTCCAAATTAGACGTTTTGAAACTTGTGACAGTGCATTTAAACACAGATAATACATTTCGAAACTCGCGGTATTTCTGATATCCTGAGAGACCACGCAATTCAACATAACGCAACATCCGATACCTTAATAGAAGAACAAATAGATTTGTTTATTTCCGAAAGCTTTGTGCCCACACAAACTGCGAGGGGTGCCTCAAGAAGAAAATGGGAAGAAATAAGAAAAATTCTTTTTTTATGTGGCAGTTCTAAGCTCAGGAGTCACCCTTTGTACTACTAGTCCGTTATGTCGTTTATGTTGCAATGACCCTGTGCTGACAGTCGTAATTTCACTGAAACGACAATTTCTTCAACTCAAACAACTTGTCACGCCTCCGAGTAAGCTTAGTACCGGATAGAAATAGGTTAGGGGTTATGATGGTTCGGGAGGGTGTTGAAGAAGATGGCGATGAACCCTGCGTTTGAACTCTTGAATGTTGTAGCAGTTCGGAAATACTGACTGCGAAAGGCTGTTCCACAGTCGAGTTGTTCTATTTAGAAATCAATCAATTGCAGATTATCTTCAAATATTTAATTCTGATATTATTATTTAGTTTTTTTTCTCGCGCCTTTTAATGAATTTCATTATAGTCAATAAGTAAATTATTAATTTTATGTTTAATGCTATTTTGTAAATCGAGTTCCAGACTATTTATGTCCGCCCTATTACTTTTTGCAAACCCGTAAGCTTTGGGTTTTATTAACAAGAAAACTTATTAAGGATTTTTAGGCGGAGAAAAGCGTCAACCAATAAATTATTTTAATTTTTTCTTGAGGCTTTTTTCGATGGATGTCTGACAATTGGATGAACTGTAAGTTTGCAATGTAAAATAAAATAATATCACTACAAAGACAACAGAATGTTCATTGAAGATTAATTAAAAATTAATTATAAGAATGCATTTGATGCGAAATTTGAGCTTGATATTTTGTGGTAATATCTTTTATAGTTTGTTGTAAAAATGATAATCATAATCATCATTGGTGCTGCAGCCTTCTGTGAGCCTTGGCCTCCTCAAGAATTTTCTCTCAACGTTCTCGGTTCTGGGTCTCTCTCTCTCACTTCCAGTTGGTGATCCCAATTGTGCGTAATACCCCGGCTTCACCGCCCTATTTTTAATCAAGTTCACTTCAATATGCAAAAGTGGCTTCACCGGCATTGTTCAGTTCAGAAAGCTTCGTGTGTGACGTATTACATTTGAAAGCTCCTTTATAGAGATGTTTAATGGAATTTTCAATGCTTTGTGGGATTTAAATTTTTTATTTAATAATATTATAAAATAAATGTAATTGAGTATATATTTATTCATTGACAGACATCTATAATTACAATTTTTTTATACTTACAGTGTTGTGCAAAACCTAAGCAACTTTTGTAGTAAAATTGTTCAAAGTTATTTACTATCAATTTAACAGTATTTATGGGAATCCAAAATATATTTATTCATAATACATTCATAATACAACATAAATATAAATTTAAAATTAAATCATATTTACTTAATAATACAACAAAAAACAAAAATTATATATCATCAAAAATTTGCTGTGCAAAACCTAAGCAACTTTTATTCATTAATGTACTTTTTATTTGATTTCTGGGAATAAACGGCTTTTTGTCTACTGAAAAATGTTCACTAGACGCAGAAAATTTAATTTCAGTTAGTTTGGGTCAGTTAAAAAGACTGCGTTGTAAGAAATTGTTGTAAGAATTATGCAGCGTTCTAAATACGAAAAAAATTTGAAATTAAGGATAATAGCGGATTATGGTAATGGTGAATCTCAAATATCTATTGCCAAAAAATGTAAAATTCACAAATCAATAATCTCGCGACTAATAAAAAGGTATAAACTTAGTGGAAGCGTTGATAGTTCGAACGTTGGTGGACGACCTCGTAAAAAAACATCGGTTCGAACGGACAGGCAAATATTCACTATTATTAAAAAAGATCCGTTTATATCCTCGCGACAAATTGTAGAAACATTAAATTTAAGCATAGATCCTAGCACAGTTAGAAGACGTGCTATAGAATATGGTTTGAAAAGCTATTCGCCACTGAAAAAACCTTTACTTACAAAGAATCATGTACGAAGAAGGTTTTATTCTTACAAATTTTATTTTTATTGTTTTAATACAATTTTTTTTTAATTATTAGATTGAATTTCGCTAAAACTTATGTCAACTGGTCCATTAGTAAATGGAAGACTGTTTTATTCAGCGACGAGAGTAAATTTAATCTTTTCAGTTCTGATGGAAAACTTTATGTTAGAAGAAAAAAGGGAGAGGCCCTAAATCCCCGGTACTGTAGGGCCACAATTAAGCATGGAGGTGGAAGTGTAATGGTTTGGACGTGTTTTTCTGGTCAGGGTGTTGGTCCTTTCCATCAAATAGACGAAAGAATGGACCGTTTTGTTTATAAAAATATATTAGAATCAGTAATGCTTCCTTACGCCGAATGGGAAATGCCCATTCGATGGGTGTTTCAACACGATAACGACCCGAAACACACATCGAAATTAGTAAAAGACTGGATTAGAGCAAATGGGATTGAAGTCCTTGATTGGCCATCACAATCACCGGACTTGAATCCCATTGAAAATTTATTTGCAATTTTAAAACGAAAAGTAGGAGATAGACGATTCATGAGCAAGAAGGACCTCATGGATTCCTTGAAGTGTGAGTGGGAAAGGATCCCAATGACCACTATCACAAACCTTATTGAGTCAATGCCTCGCAGATGTGCCGAAGTTATAAGAAATAAGGGACATTATACCAAATATTAAAAAAGTTGCTTAGGTTTTGCACAGCAAATTTTTGATAATATTTAATTTTTGTTTCTTTTTTGTATTATTAATGAAATATTATTTAATTTTAAATTGATATTTATGTTGTATTATGAATGTATTATGAATAAATATATTTTGGTTTCCCATAAATACTGTTAAATTGATAGTAAATAACTTTGAACAATTTTACTACAAAAGTTGCTTAGGTTTTGCACAACACTGTATATGCATGGGCAATACGCTCTCGGGGGGTTTGACCTTATATCGGGTCTGGGGGAGTGTTAGACCCTTCGGAAAGGTCTGGCTCCTAAGATACTAACTGAAAATAGTTATTTAAAGATAATATCCAAATTCCAGCTTTTATACTTTAACGTGAGAGAGTTCATTTGTTCTGCACCTTATTACCTGATACCTGGCGAAGAACCCACTAGGCAAGGTGTGTAACCCCCAATCATTGTACTCTATGCTAGTGAAAACACACAGAAAACACTTCAGCTATTATACTTTATCGTAGGTCAGGCAGGCGCTGGCTCTTGCTCTATTACTGACGTCTACTTATTTCAGTTTCGCAAATCAAAGTGTATACATAAATGGAGGAACAAGTTTTACTTTCGTTTATTAAAAGTCGCCAAGAAAGTGCAATACGAGTGAAAGGAATTATTTACCTGTATCTTCTTGTGAGCGTCTGAATTTTCACATTTATTTCTTGCGATGTGAAAATCATCCCCTTTGCTTGTGCAATTGCTCATCTTTTTGTAAATGTGTCCATTTTTTTTATTTTTCCTAAAATCACAAATATTTTCTTGCCACAAATCAATTAAATACATTTCTTCTGCGGAAGACCAATTTTTCCTATTTTTGTACTTCCTTTTTTGATCCATGTTTATTTTTTCAAAGCTCTTACTTTAACTGTCATGTAATAATACATCAGTTGCCATGGAAATATTCCAATTTTTTACTCTCTTTTGAGCGAGCTTTTACTTTGAAACTCAATTTCATGTTCTGTAGGCCCAAAGCAGGCATTTTTTCCTGACTTTAAAATGTGAAAAATGTATGGGAAATCAGGAAATTTTAAAGTACAGTAGACTAATTTGCTCGAACTTGCGAAAATTTGGCGGTGAAGCCGGGGTATAAGTTCATTTCGATGTCGTCTTTATATACTTTCGTAGGTCTTCCTTGTAGCATTCTTCCCTCAGGCGTTTGGAGGAGCAGAAGTTTTGGAGACCTTCTTAGGCATTCTTGTTAGTCTCCTTCCCAACAGAAGTTTTTTAATTGTGTCCAACGTAATTCCAAAGTAATTAAACGTTTTATTTATTAACACTTTTATTACTAGTCTGGTTACACATTTATTTTATATTTATTTTATATTCTATTCATAAGTTTTATTACACAATTGTTCTATACAATGTATATATTAATTATTCTTTTAAACTGTTTTTTAAGTAAAAACGCGATGAATTATTTTTCCTTGTTTTTGTTTTTGCATTTCAACGAGAACTGTCAAACAATTAATTAATTAATTAATTTGTTCATTACTTGATGCAAGTCGGCTATGCTTTTGTGCAGTCTTTTGCGGTCAAGTAATAGTTGAGTAGTAGGACGATGTCCCTACATTCTCACTACATGTCCTATCCAGCGTAGGCGTGAGATCTGAAGCTCTTGGTTATGTCAAGTTCTTTGTATATTTGGTACAATTCTTGATTGCATCTTCTTCTCCAGACATCCTCTTCATTTATCGCGCCTTGATCCTGCGGAGAATTTTTCTTTCGAGGACCTGCTTGGCATGCCTAGTAAGCGTCCATTCTTCAGATCCGTACATCAATGCCGATGCTATTATTACTGCTTTGAATAAATTAAATTTGACAGTCCAGTATAACTTAAATTTGACAGAACTCGTTTATGGATTCTATGTTATATCTGTCGTTTGATATTTTTGGTCCTGTTCTTCCTCTACTATTGTTATTAGGGATCCGCATAATTGCCCTCTCGCCTCAATAATACCTCCCGGACCGCTTTTTCTTATAAGATGGTAAATAGTAAGCAGGAGAGCTCCTTGCTTGAGCCCTCTCTTCGTTTTAAAAGGGCAGTAATACATTGATCCTGTACTCTCACTCTATTTATCACTCAACTCAATGAGGTTTTAGTGAGTTGAATTAATTGGTCAGTTCCACCTTTGCTTTGTAGATTTTTGGTAGTAGTGCAAGATCATATGCTGGCTTAAGAATAATGAAAAAGAGGTGGGTCCCTATATTAAATTCTTTCGTCTTTTCAATTGCCTGTCGTAATGCGAATATGTGATCGCTTGTGGACTTAATTAATTTCCAATTACTCTTTCATACTGGTGAAATAATCGAGTACACATGATATTCGAGAATATTTTATATGGTACATTGAGTATGGTAGTTGAAGCATACAAGTTGGTCCCCTTTTTTGTGAAGTAAATTGATGAAACAAGATCACCGGTGTAGCGGTGTGTTTAATTCGGCTCGGCCGAATAATTGAGTCGATATAACAATAATGCCGAGGACGTGTTGTAATGGTTGCGGCATAAATCCCGTCGCGTTCCTCTTCCAATAATTTTCTGTATAAAAGTACATACAAAATAATTTTTATGGTTTGCATTTCTAAAATTTGGCGGCACACTTCAAGTATTTGGCGGCACACAATAGCGCCGCGGCACATTGGTTGAGAATCACTAACCAGATAAACCATTTTTAAAAAATGTCACCACATATTTTGATAGAACCTTGAATTTTTTTTAAATGTTAAACAAGCTATTACCGCTATTACAATTGAGATACAACTGATAAAACTTATTTTAAAATATAATAAACCAATATTTCCTTTTTTCGCAAAATTTGTTTTTTTTAGAAGATTTATCAACCAGAAAAAAAACGATCGTCATATATGTACATATGACTCTTTGAAATCCTTTTGTAATGCAGCAGCTCATAAATGCTTACTATAACTGTTACAATTGAAATCAACTTGTATTGCAGTGTTTTTCATTGTGAGTTCTTACATACACTACATTTCTTTTAGCTCAGTAGTAACTAACTATCCGGTGATTTAGACAGAATACTACAAAAAAGTAAAAATCTTGGAACAGATAGATTCATTTTAGAATTTTGAAAGTGATAGGATTAAGTGCATTAAAAAATGCCTAAGCCAAGTTTCCTTTATTTTAGTATGCCTAAATTATGAGCCCCAATTAAATTTGTTTTTAATGAAAGAAAAGCAAGAAAATTTATAAACACTGCAACACATAATAAATAGGATAGATAGTAGATAGAAGTTCTAGTCCAAAATATTATGAAGGAGTCTCCATTTGATAAAAAGTATATGAAATGTCTAATTATATTGTACAACAAGCTCCAAATCCTCCAGTATAAAAGGCATCGAATTAAATTAGGAGTGATTCTTCAACACACTAACCTTGTATGCTGAAATTAGAACAAAAACAAAATGGGGATAAAATCGACGCGGTTTCCATCACATGCTGGTATGAAGTTACCACAGGCAGACGCTGCAGTAATAACGCACTGGGGTGTTTTTATTTATTTGGGTTAATAATCCCCACTTTAAAACTGCACATGTTTAATATTACAGAAGCCATAAATCGTTTTAAGTTGCATGATAACGAGCCATAAGGAAGGGAAGGAATCTCTATAATTGAATTTTCGCACCTCAACACAAACATGTCGTCCTTCATTTTTATTTATCTCTTGATCATCCAATTTCTCTCTTTACCCATAAATTTTGCTAAATTCCACTTTAATAAGAATCCAGCCGCCCTTTAAAAATGTTAATCCTCCCATTGTTCCTATTGTGTTTTGCTGCAAATAAACCAACGGCCGCCCCGATCCGAGTGTGGGGCGCTGGCTTAATAAATATTAGCCAAATATCGGATTACCCATAATTTAATTTTCATGGCCGTTTCCACAAACCTCAAATTACTTCCTCCCTCCCAGATATTTCCTTTTAAGCACCAAAATGAAGAGCAGAAAAGAACACACAAAAAATACAAGAAAGAGGGTCGGGAGCAGTTTAATTTTGTCGGGAACCCTCCATTTAAAACTGTGCCGTATGACCGACCGACCGCTTTTGTTCCTTTAAATCTCCAGGAACGCCATGCCAAGGGCTACGGGATGGAATCGATTCCTTCGGAAAATCCATGGACCTCCAGCGAAATCTAATTGTGCGTGCACCAAACGAATCATTGCTCCTGGCTATCCGAAATGATGGCGAAACACGCAAAAGGGTTGACCCATTCTCGCCTCCTGGGAGTCCTGGGAAGACCCTTAAATCTTTCATGTATGGCTGGGCAAGGCACAAGGTTTTATCCTACTACTACTGTCGCTGCTGTTGCTGTTGCTGAACATAATCTCAGCATCCAGGATGGACAATATATCAATGCCTTAGCTTGCGGGGTCTGGGTGTAGCTAGAGGATATCCCTTTGGATTTTGTGGAGTCCACTCTGGTTTGGCGGACTTTGTCCTGGCGTGTAGATGACGTAAGTGGAAAATTTAATTGGACAAGGTCACGCGATTTTTCATTTCATTGTTAGAAATCGAGGGTGGTAGGTGTGTACCATTGATTCCCTAGAAAACATTTCTATATTATGAAAAACGCAAGTCCTTTTCTAATAATAGTAAGGGTGCTTAGAAAGTTTACTATGTTTCTGCCGTGATGGGCTAACACACATACTCGTAATTGTTTTTTGTAAACTTATTGGATATACATATAAGAGTTTGTTTGAATAGTTCAGAATTTCAGTTAATTCTAAAGTTAATAGTCTTAAATTAATTTTGTTGGTGTCAGCAAAGACTGTTTATTCAACTATAGTAAAGCGATACTGAGCAACAATTGCCTGGTTGCAATCTTACACTAATCATTAATTAAAACTATTTACGAAAGAAAGCGGTTCTAATAAATACCAGGAAGTAATCTTTCGAAACAATTTATACCATGTTTCCATCGCACTTGAAATCCGCAGGTTTTGATAAAACGATTTGGAGAAATCCAAATGTGTTTACATTGCACTAAGCAGGTTTTGCTGATCATTTGTTATAACAAACTTGCAAACCAAATTTTAAGAAAATAAAAGTAATTAAAATGGAGGAAATTTCTGTGCACTACACTGATAAAAAAATTGTCTTGATTCCAGCAATTCCATAGTCTTCGTTTCGTTGGCTTGAGTAGAAACATTTTTCAGTCTTAACATGAGAATGCAGTCTCAGAGTAAACACTAGAAATTCTTGAGCCAAGCAATTGTATTTCTTCACTCTTAACTTTTTTTTTTCTATCAAAATATGTCTTTTTTGAAATAAGATTTTTTGAATTTTTACTCAAGAAACTAAATATTTTTTATTCAAAACAAAATTTGTATTAAATAAAGACACGATGAAGTTTTAATTCGAGAATCTTTATTGAGGTAATTCACTATTTTATTACCTTGAGTTGCTTAAATTAAAAACTAGTTGGGATGTGGGTTTGACCCCTTCGGTCCACACGATTAACTTCCCAGTATGATGGACGAAGATGGAATAAACTGACTTCTTACAAAATAGTTATTCCTTTAGCACTGGTGGAAAATTGGCTAGTATCAGAACTGATGACAAAGCAATCCCGAGAGAAGCTAGTTCAAATAACTATAATAATAGTAAATCCAAATTTGTTTTTCCTGAACGTTAGCAGACAAACATTTCCTCCGTATTTCGTTCGCTGCACTAAAACGGGTGTTCAAATTCGTATTGAGCGTGCTGAAGCGCCGTTGACAAACTGAGAAGCGAATGACTTCATTTGAAAATTCCAAAGCTTTCCGGAGATATTAGCAAAACTGTAACTGTTAAGTACTTGTCAGACTTGACCAAAAAGAACAAATTTGGCGGTAACTACCGGAAATCCAATTTCCTAAAACTGTATCCCGCGTAGAAAACAATTCCCCCTCAAAAAGTGCTAATCCAAGGTTGAAAAATTCACGCTGTTTGAAAAGGGTAACGAAATTTTTGCATGATTTTGACAAGTGATGTTTTGTTCGAAGGCTATCGCTGTGCAGAACCCAAAAAAGATCACTTCGTTTAGAACGGGCCCCATTCCATCGAGTTTATTAGATATTAGCTAAACTTGTCAATTTAAGGTCTTTCTGACAATTAGCCGAAGTTTTTCTATTTAAACAAAAAAGACCCGACCGAATATTATTTTCTGAGCATTTCTTCGTTAATATTCTTTTTTCGGCACCTCAATAATCAAACTATATCGACTTAGTTTTTAGTTCGCGCGGTATCGTGCAGGTACAAAAATCATAAATGTCGTTTAAACAAAAAAACGGTTCGACCGAATTTTATCAAAATCTTTTCAGATCATATTTTGGTTAATACTCTTCGAACGGCACGTCAACTATATCGATATCTTATATAGTTCGCGCGATATCGTCCAGGTACAAACATCACTTATGTCACTTAAACCAAAAAACCGCTCGACCGAATATTTTAAAAATCTTTTCAGATTATATTGTCGCTAATACGCTTCAAACGGCATCTCAAGTAAGTCAATATCTTTCGTGGTTCGGGCGATATCGTGCAGGTACAAAAATCACTTACGTCGATTAAACAAAAAAACGGCTGAACCGAATCTCATGAAAATCTTTTCAGATCATATTTCGGTTAATACGCTTCGAACGACACCTCAACGAAGTCGATATCTTTTTTGATTCGCGCGATATCGTGCAGGAAAAAATTACCACATCCGTACGCACACACACACACACACATACTTCCTCCCAATTTTTTGCTTAAAATGCTCCTGGGACCTTAAAAGATGAAAATACGTCGAAAATTTCGATTTCGATTTTCGGACCGATTACAATAACTTCCTATACTGGGAAGTTAAAAAATGAGTATCTCAAACCAAGAAATTTTTTTCTTACTTCTAGTCAACTTTTGTCTCCATCCAAGACAATAAAACCAAGACTATGAGTATTGCTTATCCGAAGACAATTTTGTTTTCGTTATATCCAAAACATTATTTGCTTGGTTCAAGAAAAAGTCTCTTAAGCTAAGAATTTTTTTTTATCAGTGTATGAAAAAATAATGCAAAATTTCAAAAAGTGATGAATTTAAATACCGACATTGGTAATATATCAACAAAACTGAGGAATTTAGAAAGAATACGCCTTTAAAATAAGGAAAAATATAAATACTTGCAAAAAAAAATTATTATGAGCTTAAGCGGGAGAAAGCACCAAAGGGAAAGGAAAAAGGTAATAAAACGAAAAATATAATCTGTAGCTTTTGCTTATATTCCTTAAGCTGGTGACAGAATTTCGCTCAAACGCGGTGCGGACATTGACAGATAGAATAAAGTATGTATATTGCAATGCGAACTAACGAAATGTGGCTTGAGCACTACGCACAAACCGCGTAAGTTGCTTTACTTTCTACTTCTGGCGCGTTGCTGCGCGGTCCAGTGTAAAAAAGTTGTTTGTGTGTTGTGTTTTGAGTCGTGTTTTGGTGTTGGTGGGCATTTTGTTTATGTTTTGAATCGTGTGCTGGTGATGGGGATAAGAAATTTGTTGAATTTCATAATTATTTCGAAATTGTGGTGATGAAATTAGTACCTAGAACAAATACAAGTCCTGTAGGATAGAAAATTAATACGCAAACCATACAGCATTTTCAATTTATTTCGTATCACGTCCACTTGTCACTTTGATTTTTAGGTTGTGTCAAAGTCGGAACGCGACACCAGCACGGCGACTTTGTGTCAGTGAAAAATCGGCGCACACCGCGAAGCCAATGTCCGCACCGCGTTTGAGCGAAATTCTGTCACCAGCTTTAGGCTACGTTTAGATGGCGATTATTCGATTCGAGTTTTCATGTATACGTAGGGCTGCCATCCGTCCGGGTTTCCCGGATTTGTCCTGGTTTGGAGGGTGTCCGGGGCCGTCCGAGAGGGGTTTTAAAAAATATCCCGGTAAATCCCGGGCACTTTTTCTGTCAGGGGTGACCCGATCAATTGAATGATACTTAATAAATTAAAACAAATCTTAGAAAAATTGATTTGTAGTACGCAAAAAAAAAGTTATCAAATATACACCGATCCGAAACGAAAAGAGGACTTCATCTAGTCGTTCAACGAAACCAAGTTTTTAGTTATCAAACAACTCAATGTCCAGCCGATTTCTTTTCAGATCAAAATAACCAAGCAGGTGCCAATAGGAGTTATTAAGGCTTAAGTAGTAGGTTAGGTTAGGTTAGGTTAGATATGGCTGAGCTTTTGGTTCAAGCCCACACACTTAGGCCAGAAGGATAGGCCCATTGTGATGCCATAGTGATCCCACTTTAAACTTGATGTTAAAATGTCGTTTCTTCGTTAAACCATCTCGAGGAAGTAATGAATCTTCTAAGCTGCGGGATCCCAAACTTCGAGATTTCCGCAAGGTTGCTTAGAAAGGGTTCACCAAATGTGGTTAGCCTTATCCTGCTTAGGGCCGGGCAGTGGCAGAGGAGGTGTAGTACACTTTCCGCCTCGTCAAGGTTCTTACAGCTTCTGCAGAAATCGTGGGTCTCAAGACCTAAACGGGTCGCATGCGTCCCTATCAGACAGTGTCCGGTTAAGACGCCCACTATAACTGAGAGTTCTTGTCTCCCAAGGCTCAGTAATAAGGTAGTTCGCCTGAGATCATAGGAGGGCCAGGTTAATTTGGCCAAAGTGCATTTATTAAGATCCCTCCAATGCTTTTTCGCTTGTGTAATTGTGTGTTGCTTGCATCGGAGTTTAAAGGAGGCCCAAGGCATACCAACTCTTTCCTTTTCTGAAAGGAGAGTAGCGGTCGTGCCTCTCCTAGCCAGTTCGTCAGCTTTACAATTTCCCTCTATATTTCGGTGACCGGGCACCCAAACGAGGAGGGTCCTGAACTGCTGAGCCATCTCGTTAAGAGATCTGCGACATTCAGAGGTAGTTCTAGAGCTGTTTGTGCAGGAGCGCAGGGCTTTCAGAGCTGCCTGACTATCTGAGAAGATGTAGACAGTCCGGTTCCCATCGCCTTGCTGGTTAATTTGCAGAACAGCTTCTTGTATGGCTAGAATCTCCGCTTGATATACACTGCAGTGATCGGGAAGTCGGAAGGAGATTTCAATCCCAAGTTCTGGGGAAAATACTCCTCCTCCCACTCGACCCTCGAGCTTAGAGCCATCAGTAAAAACGTTTATGGCATCCTGAAACCTATGTGGTCTATTTATCCATTCACGACGTGAAGGGATGTGGACTCCGTAGTTCCTCGTGAAGGTTAAGTAGTAATTAAACACTAAAATAAAAGGTGGTCTGCCAGACACTTGGCACTGGCACAAACCCGGCAGATCTATGTTTTCTATTTCTATTAGATTGTAGGTTAAACTCTTACTCGATAGGACAGTTGCGGTCCCAAATCAACAACAAAAAATGTGGGCTGCCAAGACATTAGCTCCAGATTTGACCAGGCACACCAATATATTTTTTTTACTCCGTAAGTACTAAATTTTAAGTACAGTTCTAAGCTCTTACTCGGTAGATCAAACAGACACACTATAATTTAATTTGGGCACTACTTCCGCCCAGGCAGATCACGATTTTTCTTATGGTCACTGTGAGTACTACTGTGAGTTTTTGCAGTTAGCTCTTGGTATAGTAGTACATCCCCATTTTTATACTTGAAACATCGTCACGGTGGGCTTAAATTCTTTTCACTTTGTGTAACTTTACTTCGCCTTGGGCGACTTTGCATCTTTGAGGGTTTTTGCGCCCAAGTCAAAGGACTCACGGGGTGTGGTGTGCCGGGCGACTAAACACCTCGCTAGTGTGTAGTCACGCACTTCGGGCAACTGTATACAGAAACAAAGTACTGTAAAAGGGACTGGCAGCTTCGAATACCGTAAAAAGCGTCCCCTAGTGATGTCGGCACTCATGCAGAAACAACAACAGCTTGTCCGGCTTCGGCAATTTAGGCGATGCCAGCGCTATGTAAACGGTTTTATCGAATACGAAACGGTTATTCACACGTGACTATTCGATTCGATTTTTTCACGTAAATGTGATGGAGTGCGACCGCAGCACAGTTGTTATCGTGGACCCACGCCTTCCGGTTATATTATGCCGGGTTTCAATCAAACAGACAAAACAAGAAACAGAAACAAAAACTGTTTTTGCCAATAAAAATGTCAATGTTTTGTAAAAATCGAACAATTTTGAAAACATTTTTATGGAGGATGGTGTTTTTATAAACAAACCATTGTCCCATCTCGACTGGGAAATTCAAAACAAACAAAATGTTTTTTAAATTGTCTGTTTGGTGGAAACCCGGCATTATATTGGTACAAATGTGTACATAAGAGACGTTTGGGGAAAAGAAGATTCTTGATACATCCTTAAATCAGTGAATGGTCCACGTCAAAAAAGATTTGAATTTTTTTCCAGAGCTTGAGAAATGACGAACTGAACTCTTTAAATTATTTTCGTATGTCGATATAGCCCAGTCATTAGAGCAAAAAACCCGGCAGATTTTGTTATAAAATTGTACAACAAACTTATTGCACTACTATGTACATCAGGGAATCAATAAATAAATCGGTTGATATCGGAAAATGGCCTTCCATCTTGAAACGATTTAACTGGCAATTAAAATTCAACGCACGAGTTCGAAGAACACCCTAGTGCAAAATAGTTTGAGATTCGGTGAAATTTCGTTCATGTGTACGACGCGGGGGTGGGGCCATTTTGAGACAAAATTAGCAAATTCAACCATATTTCCGCGGCCATTTTGAATTTATTTCATATTTCGGCGGCCATTTTGAATTTTTTAAAACCGGGCTTCGAGGTGCATCATGGGAGAACCACAAGGACATTCATGCAAAATATCGCAGCTCTGCGATAATTTTCAATAAAGCTCTCCATGACAGAGCCATGCAATCTAGGTCATAGGTTGCACGGTGTAGGAGCCTATTGCAAACATACTTACATACTACACACATTCATTAGTCGTTAAGTTTTCTGAAATTATCCAATTTTCTGCGCAATTTTCTTAACTTTTCTTTCCGTAAGAATCTTCAATAAAGTATTAGAAAACTTAGAAAAAAATGTTGGATGAAATAGGTAAAGTCGTTTCCAAGTTATGGCGTGACCAAGGGAGACAGGGATTCATTGTTATATATATAGATTATTGCATTTTATATACATACATATACTATGTAAGTCTTCGTGAATATTTTCTATCTTTTATTTGCAAAAAACAAAACAATTCAATTCAATTCAATAAAAAATTTATTAGCTTCATCATTTTACAATAGTTCTTATAACGCTAGGAAATTGCTGATTTAAAGAATTATATCTGAGCTTACAAATTTCTTAACGTCTAAATGGACCTTGGTCCGCCATCTTAAAATATCAAGTCTACTAATAATTCGCATATACACATTGGCACTATGGCTGCTCCGCCACTGCCACAATCGCTTTGCTTCAAGGCAAAATAAAAATTATATATAACGGGGAAAATAACAATAATAAAAAAAAAATATAATATATAAAATAATAACGCTATACGAAGTACAGGATGGCATAATTATAATTTCTAACTCGCCCGTGGGGGCTTTACTTTACTTAATAATATAACATAAACCGAAGAAAACAAAATAATTTTAATTCAACTTACATTACTGATTCTCATTTATATTAATATTCCTTATGTGACTAGGTGTGTAAATATACATATTAAACGGATAAATACTAGGAATTTACTTAACAACTACCGTAAAGACTATCATTGCTAAAGCTCATTATAGTAAAAAAAGAGAAATAGTAAACAAAATTATTAGGTACTAGATCAGTGAAGGTAACTATTGAATGTAATAATTATCACTTAAATCAAATTTACAATACAAAATGCAATTTTTCCGAAGGAAGAAGAATACTACTTAATATCTACTGGATGAAGTGTAACAGAACTTCAAGAAGGCACTAGCATTATACTTAACTAAAGTTAAATTTAAGGTGCTTATTTTGGTATTAAATGAGCTCAACTCGATTTAATTACGGATTAAATTGAGAGAGAAAAAACAACAAAAATAATATTAAATTGCCTCTTGGAAAGGAGATTAATTTAAAAGTATAGTTAGCTTATACAGGTTTAGTCGCCTTCAAACATCAGAGGAAAGTTATTCGAGGTCCAAATCATTAGGGACGAGACTCTTAGGGAATTCGATAAAAGTTAAGAATTTGAACAGCTCACGAGAGGCCAGTTCGTATATGGAGCCGACAATAGCTGCTAGCTACTTAACCCCTTTCGTTAGGGGCGGTTTTATTTTTATAGAAGTGTGGAAGGAAGGTTATTTCGTCAGAGGTTTCCAGTTGTGGAAGGGAGATGTGATGTAACATATTAAAAGGAGAGAGGTACGTCTGGCCTATAATGGAAGTTAAGCAATTGTCAGCCGCCATTGTCCTCACCTCAATATTAGGGTGATCAAGAAGATTGGCAAGCCTCTTGCGCATAGCTTCCAGAAGATATAGCATTATAGGGGTAACTTTAGATTGTGAATAGATAGTCTTATTCGGAAACCATTTGGTGTTTTCCCTCATATACAAAGATAAGCAATGCCTCAGCACTTTTCTTTCAAATATCTGAACTTCATTAGCCGTGGTCGGTGAAATTGAGAACCACACGGGGAAGGCGTATGCCAGAACCGGCCGTATAATGGTCTTATACATTAATAACTTAGTGTTGCTCCAAACAGCTTTAGAATTTATCAGTGGCTTCAGACTCGCCAGCACTGAACCGGCTTTGTTTATTTTCATCTTGACGTGAGGATTCCATTTAAGCCTGTGGTGCATACTCACTCCCAGATATTTGAATTTGTCCTTAGGGGCTAACACGGTTTCCCCAATTCTAATTCTTACCTCCTTAGACTCTCTAGGAGTAGCTCTTCGCCCTTTCCCAGCGGGGTTCCTAAAGCAAATCAGCTCACATTTATCACGGTTCACTTCTATTCTCCATTTTTTAAGAAATTCTATTATTTTATCTACATGATGTTGAAGAGCAGCTCCAGCTCTCAGTGGAGAAGCCGCGTGAGCCATAACAACAGTATCATCTGCGTATTGGATAGCGCTAGAAGAATCGGTCCTGAGTGGAAAGTCATGCAAGAACAGATTAAAGAGTTTGGGGCCAAGAATGGACCCTTGTGGAACGCCTGTCTCCATACTAAGAGGTAGCGAGGAAAGATCTCCACTTTGAAAGGTTCCAGTTCTCTCTCTAAGGAAGCTATGTATGATTTTGATTAAGGAAAATGGACAGCCCAATGTGTTAAGCTTCAGAAGTAGACCGTCGTGCCATACTCGGTCGAAGGCCTTACTCAAATCAATGGAGCATGCTAATGTACATCTATTAGCTCTCAAATTACAGGAAATCTTATCGTGAAACAACAGTAGTGCCTGCTCCGTGGAATGCTTTCTCTCAAAGCCAAATTGTAAATCTGGGATACAACGCTCAGTCCTACAGAATTCCTCGAGCCTGGCCAAGATCAATTTTTCCAGTAATTTTCCCAAATTTGAAAGCATCGCGATGGGCCTGAAATCATCAATTTTAGAAGGCCTCGAAGATTTCGGAATGGGAATTATTTTAGCAATCTTCCAGCATTTAGGAAAATAGCAATTGTTTAAGCAATTGTTAAATAACGGTGTCAAGTGAGACGAGAGGGTCCCCAAACATTTTTTTAAGACATAATTCGAGACTCCATCCGGACCGGCAGATTTTTTGGCTTTCAGGGTATCGCCCAATGCTATAGTGTTTCCATATGTCGTAAAGTGCCCCCCTATCGCAGACGGGCTGCAAGCCTGGTTTGTTGGTGAGAACGGGTAGCAAGGGACCGGGGGGTTTTGTTCAATCATGGAAATAGTATCCTTTACTTGCATTTCAATCTGGCGGTCATAAAAGTATGGCTCTTTTCGAAAAATTCTTTCGTAGTTATCCCTAAAAGCGTTTAGTTTACTCTCCAGGTTAGCTATAATATTGCCATTAACGGTTAAATTGGAATTACTGATACTGGCCTTGCAGCGCTTTCTACCTGTCAGGCGGTCGATCTCTTTAAATGCCTGTGGAGATGGCCTAATTTTCCTTAGTTCCCTTCTGTACCAGGAATTCACATCCAGCCTAATCCTTTCCCTGATCAGTCTGTCTAGGCATCTTATTCTACTTGAGAGTTCCACGTATTCCTCATTCTGTCTGTTCCCAGAACTGTAAAGAATTTTTTTAAGGGCCCTTAACCAACCTCTTCTAACCTTCACTAGTTTCAGGCCTAGCTGTGAAATACCCTTATATTTAAAGGTGAGGGTTTTGCGTTCAACATGCTCATTTACGATTTCCATTATAATCCTCGGGATTTTGTCCGCCAGCATTTCAATTTCCTCATTCGTTAAACTTCTATCAATCTCTATTGGGACTCTCGAGAGGCTACTGTGGAGGTCTTGGTTAAAAACAGTCCAGTCAACATTTTTAAACGAGGTGACAAGTTTTGGGTCACGTTTCACTAGCTCCCAATTAGCCAGGCTAATTTTAAGAGCCACCCCATAATGGTCGGAGGGATATGCAAAAGTGTTACATTCAACATTATTATTGCCCGTAAGAGAGGTCGAAACCCAAAAGAAATCTAAATGTGAGGATCCCCTTGGAAACGTGGGGGTGCCCGGATATACGAGCTCAGAGTACAGAAAGGCCTGAGTTTCAAACCATCTACACAGAATTCGATGAATGAATTCGGAGTCTCCCCATTGGGGATGCCTAGCATTAAAGTCTCCACCGATGATGAAACCATCGTATCTCCGTACCATATTCTCGAGGCCCTCCAGCTCGTCGACCCAAGCCCCACTCACTTTGCACGGGATGTAAATGGCCCCTATTAAGATTTTAAAACACCTGCCGTTCTTACGAATCGGCCAGGTTATGAAGCAGCTGCTGAAACAGGTTGTGGAATATTCCACTGATTGAAACATTAAGGAGTCCCTGATAGCTATGGCTGTACCTCTACCTCCATCATTTCTAACTAGCTTATAACCTTCCAGGCGTGGGTTGCTCCTCGCACCCAGCCTAGTCTCAACAATCAAGGCCACGTTAGGTTTACGAATCTTGAGTTCGTTAGATAGGAAAATTGCTCTCTCCCTCGAGAGGAGCGAATTCACGTTGATGTTCAAAATGGTTAGTTCTGTAATGACGGTGGTTTTGGGAAGAGAAAAGGCCGCCGCCTTATTTCCTCCCAACCGCTTGTAGAAGACCAGCCAGAAGGCCAGTAATTTCCTTTACCGCGTCCCTAAGGGCATTAATCAGTTTCGCTGATTCCTCAGCAAAATCTCCAAACGAAGCAGAGTTCGAATTCTGGACACCGGAGACAACATTGGCATATGAAACACCAGCTTTTACAGATTGGTAAGAAGGGTTGGTCGTGAACACATTTCTTTCCTCTTTTTTTCTTCTAATATTCAGAATATTCTCCCTTCTTCTATTAACGTAGGCAATAAAATTGGGACAGCCCCTGAAGTTAGCCGGGTGCTCCCCTCCGCAGTTGGCACATTTTGCTTTGGTGTTCTCCTTTTCACCTTTCCTTGGACATGAGTCTCCACAGTTAGACCCGCACCTAACGCACTTGCAATTATTTGCGCAATTCACGCTTATGTGCCCGAAGGCCTGGCACCTAAAACACTGAATGAATTCTTTTTTCATTGGTTTTTCGAATTTAATAACGTGATATGCAATAGTTCTTATTTTGAGCAGCTCCTTTCCCGAGGAACCAGGTTCTAATTTAATTAAGAAGTTGTCCACAAAATTTAAGTGTGCTTTTTTTGAAACTATGGGTTTAACCCACTGGATTTTTAATGCTTTATTGCGAGCCTCTAATTCAACTCGAACCTCATCTGCTGAGAGATTCCCTGTAAGTCCTTTCAGCACCCATGTTTCACCTTTAGCCTGTTTTGGCGTGAAGGTAAACGCATCTGCCTTGGTTTCCCTCAATAATTCTATAATTTTGGTATGCATCATAGGTTGATCCACAAAGAACTTAGCTTTATTGTGACTAAGCTTTTGAATTCGGTAATTAACTTCATTATTCTGCTGCGACCTACAAAATTCCAACACCGTAGTGGGTTTAACTCCCGAAAGAAAGATAGGAGGGCACCATTTAATTTTATTATTGTTTGGGGCCGGAATCGACTCCGATTGTGTGGCAGTAGAGGGAAGTTGAACTTCTTCCGTCTGAAGGGGACTGAACCTATTCTCAGTGGTCACTTTGGGATTATCCTCAGTTCTCAAAGGAACCTTCGCACCTTTTTTAACTAATGTGAAATTTAAGTCTTTATTTATTCTATCTACGAAATCAGTCACTTCTACACTATTTGTGTCCATATCAATTGAATTGTGGCAATCGCCACCAACCTGGGAATTATGAATTTCAACATTAACAATGTTTTGATAATCAGTATTATCAATAATATTTAGATTAACCGACTTATCTTTATTACTAATAGTTTTTTCTTTGCCGGTAGAGTCCAACGCCGATTGTGCCGCGTCTGCTTCCTTGGAGTCACACTTATCAGGGCTATCCTTGATCTCCTTCATAAAGTCTGGGTCCTCCGCCGGGGCCTTAAGGCTTTCATCCTTAGTAGCATTCACCTTACGTGGCTTCTTTCTAATAGTTCTTTTAGGCTGGGGGCCAGGGGCGCCCCCACCTTCAGGCATTTCCACTGATACACTTCTTTTCAGCGTCCGAAAGTCAGTCGCACGCCACAGAAAACAAGAATTAAACAGCTCCGACTTGAGTACTGCTATTTGTTAATTTACTTCTACTGCACAGTACTGTTATAGCTGATGCGGGCGAGCGCTTCAAGAAAACGTCTGAACACGATCGCTGCCAGATCGAAACTCGCAAAAAACAAAACAGAACTACATTTATTAGCCAACGTTACAAGTTTATATCTTGCATCGATGACTTGATCAAATAAATCTCAAAACTAATATGTAATATTAAGTTACAGTGGAAGCTCATACGGCCCTCCTGCTAGTAGTTGGTCTCCAACTATTCTTGCTGCCAGCTCTTCATTTGTTCTGCCACACTGGATGTTCTTTGAGGTCCTTCTCCAGCTAGCTTTTCTAGCTCGTAATGATCGTGTCCCAAAACACATTTCACTTGATATGGGCCTAAAAACTTGCTTCGCAGCTTCATTCCAGTACACAATTCTGCACAGCAACTATATCTCCCACGGCGTATTTGGTAGCTTTCTTTCTCTTACGATCGAATTGCATTTTCTGGGCCTGGTCTTGGCAATTTGTACGCGAGCTTCTTTCCTTAACGACTCCCTTTCGTCACTAAACCTCTGAATTATCTCGTGTTGTAACATCATCATAATATCATGATCATTTGTAGTTTTCATTTTTACCCCTGTAAGCACTTCAAACGGGGTCGAATCGATACTCCTTTGATATGTCGCGTTTAAACATCTCTGCACCTGGTCAACGTGGCGATACCATTTGCTCGAATCCTCACCACTCAGCTTTGCTAATATCGCAATAATTACTTGATTTGTGCGCTCTACTTGGCCATTACCTCTTGGAACTCCTGTTACGTTTATGTACTCAATATCCCTTGCTTCGCAATAAGCCGAAAAGTCGTGCGACGTAAATGCTGAGCCCTTGTTGGAGACTATCCTGGAGGAATTACCAAATATTCGAGCTTGCAGTTCAAGACGATCTAACACTTCTCTAACGCCCGTAGACTTAACTGGATAGATCCAAGTAAACTTGGAGAACCCATCGAGACGACCACGAAGAGGTAATTGTACCCTTTTGCTGTTCCCACCATTGGGCCTAAATGATCAATATGATACGTTACCAATGGTAGTTCGCCTTTCGGGATTGGAAATAGTTCCCCTTCTTTCTTGCCCTTCTTCCGGGCAGAAAGTTATACATGGAACACAACCCTGGATTCGTTCTTGGATTTTCTGCTTCAATTGCGGGATGTAATAATTTCTTCGAATTAGTTCTTCCATCTTCTTAGTGCCGAAGTGACCAACGTCGTGGGTTCTTTTTATTATTTCCGTGTGCATCTTCTCTGGAACGAATATCACATTTTTTCCGTCTACGAACTTCTTGAGCACTCCAGCTTCTAGGATATAATCGTCATATGTTCCATGCTCCAATACTTGTTTGATGGCTTTAAGTTTCTCATCGTTGTCTTGATTTTCTATCAGGACGTCTGTTCGTCTCTCCTTTACTAGTAGCACCGGAGCCCTACTTAATGCGTCAACGTGCCTGAGTCTCTGCCCGCTTCGATGCTCCGTAGTGAAGTCGAATTCCTGCATCATCAGAATCCATCGCGCCACTCGATTGGGAACCTCTTTCTTTGTCATCGTCCGCTGCAATGCTGCACAGTCTGTTACAAGTTTGAAGTTTACCCCCAGCAGGAAGTGTCTAAGTTTTGTGACAGCTGTTACCACCGCGAGCACCTTCAATTCATAAGCGTGTTATTTTTTCTCAGCCACCGTTGTTGTCCGACTTAGGTAACATACTGGATGCAGTTCCTTCTCTTGTTCATCTCTCTGCAGTAGCACGGCTGCTACTCCTTCTTGGCTAGCGTCTGTATGCAGTTCCGTCACGGCACTCGGATCAAATAGTCTCAATGCGGGTTTCGTTGCTAGGACTTGCTTTACCATCTCTAGTGCTTGTCTTTGTTGATCGTCAAATTTGAAGCTTGTACCCTTTTTCAGCAATCTCGTCAACGGTTCCACTATCGCTGCATGATTGGGTATGAACTTCCTAAAATAGCTTGCTAAGCCTAGGAAGCTTTGCAATTGCTTCACGTTCTTTGGACCCGGAAAATTTGTTAAAGCTTTTACTTTCTGTGGTGCGGAGCTAATCGTTGAATCTCTAATCAGGTGGCCTAGATATTCCACTTCATCTTTTAGGAATTGGCATTTATCCCAATTTATCTGTAAAGCGTTTTCCGCTGCCACTCTTAGGACTATCCTAAGCTTTTCTAGTCCATCCTTGTAGTTTTTGGATGGGATAATAAGATCGTCGACATAGTTAATTACTATCCCGCTTTTGATGAATTCTCTGAACACGTAATTGACGAATCTCCCGAAGCTTGCAGGACTGTTACACAAACCAAACAGAGTCTTCTTGAATTCATACTGGCTACCACCGGCAATAAAGGCTGTATATTTCCGGCTTTATTTTTCCACCGGAACATGGAAAAACCCATTCTTAAGATCAATTGTTGAAAATACCTTAGCTGAGGATAACTTGTTAAGTTGCTCATCTATAAAGGGCATGGGATATCGGTCCTTTGTCATTTGACTATTTAATTTGCGGTAGTCGAGGCATACTCGGTGTTTTCCATTCTTCTTCCTAACAATAACAACTGGACTTGAAAATTCTGACACGGTGTGTGTTATCACGTCATCAGCCAACCAGTCTTGTATTTATTCGTCTAATATTCTTTTCTCTAGCGGTGCAAGCCGTCTTGGTCGTTCATACACTCGAGTTTCGTCTTTCAAAATGATTCTCGTCTCAATTGGAGTTTCTACTAATTCAGCTGGATGATACTTCATTACCATTTCCTGTACAACTTCTTTGGACTGCGGGTTAACGTCGATTTGGAGTTCGCCTTTATCATAATCTGTCTCCATCATCATCATCAGCTTTAGACTGTCTTCCTCTTCAGTGACTTCTTCTGCTGTATCATGCAACGCTCTTTCGAAACGGATTTCGTCACGTGAAATTATTAGGTTTCCCTGATCGATTAGTTCTAACCCTATAATAGCCGGATATGGCAACACTCGTATGGGCACAATGTAAAAGAGGTAGTAGACTTCTCTCCTTTGATTTCAATTGGGACATGTTTTACCACACCAATTGGTTTTACAGTTGCTCCGCCAAAGCCTTCTAGTGTACAACACGTCTGAACCGCTTTCCTCCGAAATTCACTAGGACATGCATCTTCACGAAGTAAATTTATGCGGCTGCCCGTGTCTATGATAGCCTGAATTTTAATTCCATTTAGGGTCAGTATCACTGTCTTGTCGTTAGGAGTGTAAATTGTCGTCACTCTGTGGGAATGTTCCCTATTATCCTTCACCTCATTGGTGCAATTAGGTGACAGATGCCCATATTCGCCACATTTGAAACATTTAGGACCAAAATCTTTGCGAGGACAGGTTTTACTATCATGGCCACTAACTCCACAGTTGAAACATCGAAATGTTGTTTGCGGTTTTTGAATTTTTTCCCATCTTTCTCGTCCTTCCTGTGTTTCTCCTGTCATTCCCCGTCGTTCCACAGATTTTAGTTTTTGCATCTGACTTCGAAGTGAATCATAGTGCTTCAATTTTCCTGTAAATTCTGTGAGAGTTTCTGCTCCATAAAGGACAACTTTATTGATTGGAATATCATCAATTCCGTCCATGATGCACCCTATTATAGACTGATCTTCCTCCACGGCTCTACTTGCCAGCTCCTTCATTACTAAATAATATTCATACGCATTCTCTTCTTTTTTCATCTTGCGAGAACTCAGCATCTTGTGTACATCGGCGCTACTTACTTTACTAGCAAATTCCTCACTTAGAGCAAACTTTAGTTTGTCCCATGTGGAGATGCCTCTTTCTGACATAATAAAAATCTTTGCCATTTGTCTTAGTGATCTTTTTCCGAAAATGAACATCTGAAGGTCATTCCATCCCAGCAATTCTGCAGTTGATTCAAAATCCTCGATCCACCTTTCAATAGGATACTCCGCAGTTCCTTGATACGTTCGTATCGTATCCTCCACTTCGTGAAAGCAGCGAGCAATAATAACAAGAGTGATTAGGTGGAGCTCAAGGACAAGTAAAAGAGTTAAACATATGAAACAAGAGATTGGAACTACCATTATTCAAAAAGTCCAAAAAAATATTAACAAATGCGCGATAGATGTACATTTCATACAAAAAACACAAGAGTATGAATGAAACAGAACATGTTGCTTGCTTCCCCTATTGGAATGTTTACATTCAAATGGAAGTCGAATTGGAACAGAGCACATGTAGCCGATTCTAATATGTTTATATGTATGCGTGGGCAAATTCTTGTTGGTACACATTGCGACTCTAAAACTTGGCTTTGTATTGTACATTAAAAACGCGGGAGTTTTGCAATTCTTCCAGTGTTGAGCTAAATATTGG
>CATLJY010000728.1:0-74719 GCA_949987705.1 Thereva unica
TTAATAAAATAAGGAAATAGGTAACGAGCCCCACGCTTTTTTACATTTCGAAACGTAGGTTGTTCCCATATACTGGCTGGAGCAATAAAAATTTTACATTAAAAATTATTTTTATACTTTTTAGTTCATTTTAAATTAAAAGCGTATTTTTTGGTTTTTTTAAACTATATATTTTATTTTAAATAATTTTCTATTGTTTCTTGTTGTTCGTTAATATGTTTAGAAATATTATTAAATCTTTCTATCATCCTTTCATTTAATATTATTTGCTTATTAATTTGATTTCCTAAATTACCCTGATTATCATCTATCAATTTTAAGTGTTTATTAATTTCATCATAATCATTTTGACCTAGATTTCCAGTTATTGCTTTGACAACAGTGCCCAAACCATTTATCAGACCACGCCTTGCTCTATATTTAGGTATAATAAGGTCTAAATTCTGTAACAATTTATCATATTTTTTCTGTAATATTTTTGATTTAATATTGTATTCCTCTTTGCTCCTCTTTGATTAAGTAGATTGTTCACATTTTTGCCAACAACTTCCATGTTAATTAGATATTGCGTAACATTAATTATATGCAACAATTTGGAATAACCTTCAGCCTAGCATCCCCTTATTTCAAGGACAGTAGTCCATGGTGCCTTTTATACTCCTGAATACTTAACCGTTGCTCCTGGGAGTCGCCAATGATCCTGAAAATTTACGTTTTCCTTTAATTTTTTGTTTGTGAACCTTTCTTTTATCTGTAAGGACAATGATGTTGTTATTTTTTATAATCTTGTGTTTCATAAACCTAGGTGCTAATTTATTTCGCCGATTGTCAGCTTCATAGATTATTTCGTTAGTTTCAAAATTTGGTGGATCTTTACGATTTCGATTTAACCTACTTATACTATTTGCTTTGACTTTCAAGCTTCTTTCATAAACCAATTTCGCTAAACTCTTATATTCTTTTTTATGATTTTCTAAATAGTCTTGGCTTGTCTGTACCGCAGGGTTTTTTGGGAATGGGGTAGAAGTATTGTAGTGACCTGTTATTGCTTCAAAAGGTGTTAAGTTTGTAGATGAATGAATTGAGTTGTTATAAGTGAGAATGGCTTCATTCATTACTTCACTAATCGGTTTTTTATTATTTTGATTACCTATATATAATTCTTATTATTTCGGTTAATGTGGAATGTAGTCTTTCAACAGGCGAATTTCCAGTTGAATTCTTTGCTGTTGTCAAATGAGATTTAATATCGTATAAATTTAGAAATTCATTGAACATGCTTGAGGTGAACTCAAGGCCATTATCATAGATTAATTTTTTCGGGATTCCATGGTGCGAGAAAAAGTGTTTAAGACTCTGGATTACATTCATACTATTTCTATTAGTCAATAGGTAGGCACTAACAAATTTAGTGAACTTGTCTATTATGGTTAAGAAGTTTTCTTTATGGACTGAATATATGTCAATATGAACTAACTGTAAGGGTTCAGATGGTGTTTCAGATAATTCGAATTTAAGTGGTTGCTTATTCCTTTCGTATTTATTTCCTAAACATATTTCACACTTATTGATAAAAGTAGTTATAGTTTTTTTCATGTTAGGGAAATAATAATTTCTTTTTAAATGTGCTAATGTTTCAACTATTCCCCTGTGATTTGAGTTTTCATGATAACTTCGAACTAATTGTTCTTGCTTATCTGACTCGAGAATGTCTTGCACCATTGTCATACAGAGGATTAATTTTATATTGCTACTAGCATAAAACCCGCGTGCCTTGCAACGCCTTTAAATAAAAACTGTTTATTATGTGCAATGTTTTCCTTCAAAAAAAAAAAAAAAAAAAGTCAGCTGTTATTATCCCTAAAAAGGATTTATTATAGTGCATTTTTTTAATAAATATGGTAAACAAATTGCTGCGTATATCACCTCTGCTCAGCAAATCTGCAAGTTTTGAAGCAGAGATTGGAATGTATCATCAAGGGAAGTGACATTTTAGGAGCTTTTGGCTATTGTGTGGGCCAGTAACGCGTAAGTAACTCTGTCTGTCTGTCTGTTTGTTACGCTTTCACGCCTAAGCCGCTGGACCGATTTTGATGAAATTTGCAACAGACATAGTTTAGACCTTGGAGACGGACATAGGCTACTTTTTTTTCGGGAAAAAAGGGTTGAAGGGGGTGAAATGGGGTTCAATAAGTTGTAAGGGGCTTTTTTTTCTATACTTTTTTTCTATTGTATAAAAAGTAACTTATTGACAGACAACGCACAACCTAAACCGCTGGAGCTATAGGGCTGAAATTTTGACAGTGCATCCCTTTAATGGCGTGGAAATCCACTATTAAAGCGATTTTTCGAAATTCTTCCCCTAAAGGATGGAAATGGGGTTTACCCAAACCGCTGGAGCTATAGGGCTGAAATTTTGACAGTGCATCCCTTTAATGACGTGGACATCCACTAAAATACGATTTTTCGAAATTCATCCCCTAAGTGGGTGAAATGGGGTCAACCCAAAACCGCTGGAACTATAGGGCTGAAATTTTGACAGTGCATCCCTATAATGACATGGACATTCACTAAGAGGCGATTACTCGAAATTCATCCCCTAAGGGGGTGAAATGGGGTTAACCCAAAACTCTGAAGCTGAAGGGCTGAAATTTTGACAGTGCATCCCTATAATCACGTAGAAATGAATGGCTCGAAATTTACTTTACTTAATATTTATTTGTGATTGCTTCATAATTTCTTGCACCCACGTAAATAGGCGAACAAACTTAACGAACGTTCTCTGCTTCAAAACTTGCAGATTTGTTGAGCAGAGGTGATATACGCAGCAATTTGTTTACCATATTTATTAAAAAAATGCACTATAATAAATCCTTTTTAGGGATAATAACAGATGACTTTTTTGTTTGTTTTTTTTTTTTTTTGAAGGAAAACATTGCACATAATAAACAGTTTTTATTTAAAGGCGTTGCAAGGCACGCGGGTTTGATTTGTTTATCTATTAAGTGAATGTTGAATGCTGTTTTTATTTCTACTGGTTCTATAGTTTCAATTAAATTTGGGTTTACAAATTCCGGATTGATAAAAGACATATTACTTCCGCTATCTAAAAGAAATTTCAAAGGTTCATTGTCATTGCCTAAAATATGGATATATGGTAAGAGGTATGATTGATGATGATTAAAATCTATATACCCGATTGGGTATTCGAGGCAGTTGATGGAAAATTTTCGTCGTCGATTTCATTTTCATTTACTTCAGACTGATAATAAAATTCATCCAGAGCTTGGAAATTTCCATTGAAACTATCGTTATTATAGTTACTTTGATTCTCGAATTTATTAGGTTCAGTATATTGTAATTCACTCAAATAGTTATAAAGCGGCTTGACTTTCAGGCTCCCCACTCTGTTCCACATTAAATAATTCTTCTGCTATATATTTTGGAAAATTAGATGGTTGAGAAAAATTATTTATTTGTCCAGGTTTTTTAACCGATCTTAAGTTAGAATTTCCACTTGAACTATCCATGGGTACGGGGCGATTTTTTGAAATTTTGGTTATTATCTTTATTGAATTGTTGACTGAAGTTATGATTCTGTTGAAACGATTTTTGGGGTAGCTGAAAATTTTGTTTGAAAAATGGTTGAGGAACAGGCCTATATGGTTGTTGAAAACTAAATTTTTGAGGTAAGTAAAAATTTGGGTTTTGTGAGTGATAATTAAACGATGGTGTTGCAGTTGGGTGGTTGTAGATAGGTTGCATGGGTCTAATTGGTGGTTTCCTAACAATATTTGCTTTTATTGGTTGGTGATTCCGCATATAGTGTGTATTTTGCTCTGTCAAACAAAAGTTAAATGCTTGTACTAACGTGATAGGTCTCATTGCCCTGATTGTAGAGCCGAAAGATTCTCTTAAACCGGACAAAAAGGTGTTCAAGCACATTTCTTGGTACAAGGTTTGTTTAGATGTTATGACGTTCTGATCAGTTTCATGAACTCTAACGTGATTAGTAATGGTAGACAGAATTTCAATAACTCTTGAGTAAAATTTCTCTACTGTGTCTGAATTCTGTCTTAAACAGCGTAAGTCACGAATCAAACTCGTTTCGTTCCGCTTATCTGAATAATGATAATGATAATGAATGTGATCAGATTGTTTTTAATATTTTCCCATAATATTGGTGTGACATACATGTTCAGCACCTCATTAGCATCACCGACAATTTTGTTTCTTATAGATCTTAGTATTATTTTAGCATAATTCGTACCGTCGATTCCGATCATTAACCCCAAAATTTCTTCGACGTTGTCGATAAAGTCAAACAATGATCTTCTATTACCGTCAAAGGTTGGCATCGGGAATTTTTAAATTAGTCAAAATTAAGTTAACATTAACATCGTTACTGCTACCGCGATAAATATTGCCACTAGAACCATTACCACTGAAACAGTTATTATTACTAATGACTGGAATACCGGCACTAGCACTAGTGATGAGCAAAAGTGGTCTTGTTCTTGCAGTCTTGTCTTGTTCTTGCACATTTTGCAAGAACAAGAACAAGACTTAGTTATGCTTGCAAGAACAAGAACAAGACTAACTGTGCAAGAACAAGACCCAGAGCAAGATTTCTTGCAAGATTATTGCAAAAATTTCACCTAAATTCATTCTATTAAAAACATTTTCTAGGTGGGAAACCGCAAATATTTTGAAGCAAAATCAAACCTTAGATGTCGATTTTTCCTTGTTTAAGTAGCATTTATCCTAAATTTTCCCACCTTCCATATACTGCTAAGAATTTTTCTAGTTTTTGGCTTTTCAAAAGCGTATCTGCACTGGCCTAGTAGTTCAAGTAGTTTATTAAAAAAGAAAAAAAATGCTCTAAATCTTTTTTGAGTAACCTCTTTTGCTGTTTGGATGGCAAGGAAACTCGGACTTTTCTCAATGTATGTAATATATTTTCAAGGCCTCCACATTGGTTACATCGCATCGTAAGAACGACAGGAGCGTGGGCCAGTTTTTGTATTGCTGCAAAGGGATTTAATAATTTTTTGTTATCATACACGACACTTCTTCTTTAATGAATCATACTTGAACAACCTAATTTTTTATAATAAGTAATGGATATAATACTGGTTTACTTTTGCTTCAAAATATTTCCGTTGTAATTTGTTGCTTACACACTTGACAGAAAAATGTCTACGCCTAACTTGTTCCCATATGAATTTTATGTAATTTTTCAGGGGCGCAAACATAATAACGTCACCAAGAGCAGTCGTGAAACTGATTTGTTTAATAAAAAAGCCATGTGGAATTCTCACCTCAAAGGTAGTAAATTTTCGGTGTATACAAACTTTTGACGCTGACTGACTGACGCTAAAATTATAATAGTTTTAAAATCAATTTTTTGCATTTTGTTGTTTGGATATAATTTTTTTATTAAAGTCTAGGTTTTTTTCAATAACCATTTTATAAAATCAACATACAATACCTACTACATGCGAGAAAATACCTTGGCCTTGCAGTTTTGTCTTGCCTTGTCTTGGTCTTGCACATTTAGTAAGAACAAGAACAAGCCTTAGGTATATTTGCAAGAACAAGAACAAGCCTTAGGTATACATATTTGCAAGAACAAGAACAAGACTTAGGTATGTTTACAAGAACAAGAACAAGAACAAGACTTAGCTATGCTTGCAAGAACAAGAACAAGACAGACTGAACAAGAACAAGACAAGAACAAGACTAGATTAGTCTTGTCTTGTTCTTGCGTTTGCTCATCACTAACTAGCACTAGGAGAATTGTTGGCCCCTTGAACATAACTATTAAGAGGATTATTAACTAGATTACTACTAATAGTTGGAGCACTGTTACCACTAGGATTTACTAAATTTACGATGTTACTTTCATTTGCCATTTTAGTATCAAATATATTTTCAAATTTATTATCACTTTTTAATTCAAATTTTATTTTACTTAAATCTACACTACACTACATCGTTAACACTACACTGTACACTATTACTTTTGTTTTGAGAATTTGGCTTTAAAAATATTTCAGAATCAGAGTTATATCCGTCTTCTGCGGCGTTTTTTTACCCTGGAGTTTTTTACGGAGCTTTAAAAGTTTTCTTACTTTTGGAGTTTAATTTTGACAGGAAGGACATTAGAGGAAAAAAGTATCAATTATGGACTTACCCCACAAGAACAATGATTGATGTAAGCCAGATTAATTGCATTTCCTCTTGTATGTAAATAATTGCCGAGTTGGTCGTGGTCCGATGAAGCTGAAGAATTGAGATCCACCAGCTGACGATGTACCCTCGTTTCTGTGCTTCTATTCCAGCACTATATGCCGTAGTACCTTCGACACGGAGTTAATTTTCAGTTAACACAGTGAGATTAAATATGCTTTCGACAAAACTTTCACTATTTTTAATTCACTCCCGAATTTACGACTGGACGATTTTAATTGATAAAATCCTACCGATGACTGCGCCAAGAATAAACTTTGATCAACATTTATTTTATTACAAGTTTACAGTTTAAATCTCCGTACGAGACTGACTTCTTTATTTTATAAAATTTACCTTTCAGTTGACAACGGAAATAATCCAGAAATTTTATCGTTAAACAAGAGCATTAGATTACAATTTTTGTGAGAATAGCAAAATAGGCAAAATATCGTGAGAAATTGAAATGACTGAAAGTTTTAATTTAAGGATGAGCAAAATATCGTGAGAAGCTGAAATATTAAACGACTGAAAGTTTTAATTTAAAGATTTAAGATTTTTAGGAATGAATTGTTGTTTTTGTAAATATCTATATTTAATTATTATATTATATTTATTTAGGGTGGATTCGGGGACGTAACTCGCGCACAAGACATATTCTGAATAAAATTGGCTAGGAATCTGTTGTGCACGTAGTATAAAAGTTGTCCGATGATTAATCTCGAATTTTAAAAAAGTTGTAGGTAACATATTTTTATAGTCAATTCTAAAGTTTTTTATATATCCAAAATCATGTCTTGCAGATTTGTTCTTTGTTTCATTATACCCTTTTCTTATTCCGGACTATGCACACATAATTTTGTTTTATTAAAAGGCGTTGCGACGCACGCAGGTTTTTGCTAGTATTAAATATTTTCTATGTCGGGGACTCCCCCAATTGAGACAAGTGCCACCAAAGTGTAAAGGGTAAATCTTACGGGAGGGTGAGGGGATCTCGCCAAATCTTACCAAGAGGAAGAAAGGAGTCCGAATTAAGATAAAAATACCCCAAGTAATTAATGGACGTCCCCTTATGCCACAAAACGTAAATCAAAAAATTTATCAATAATATTTTAACATTTACTTGTTTGACTTATATTTACTGTGACGGGGAGAAGTACTTGAAGAAAATGAATATTTCTTCAAACTAAAATTGGAATAGATCCTGCAGAAAATTTGCATTTTTTGTTTTCAACGTAATCACAAAATTTCCTCTTTTACATATCTATATAATGAACACATAAAAAATGTGGTAAATTGCTGTTTTTTTTTGATAATACAATTATTTAAATTCAGGCTTTCCAATTTCGCAACGGCTCACCTCTAGTCCTCCCAACATTTCCTATAAATTGTTGAAATTTTCAAAACATGTTTTGTTTTACATACAAGAACGAAGAACATAGCTTTTAAAAGGACGAGACTGTATAGACATTCCCTTCAAACCTAACCCTAGCCCAATTCTCATTTTTTCCACCCTTTCATATAATAAACTTATATCGATAAGAATCTTATCCCTTGGAAGGAATTTACTACGGCAGAGAACTTCTCGCCCTTGGTACTTGTATAATTCCACCCCTTTTCGTTCTATAAGAGGCATCAGATTCTTGAAACGAAGTTAAGTCTGGTTGAGTGGTGGTGATAAATAGGAAAGCCATTGGATCGTTCTGATATCTGCATAATATGAACATGTATTGTATATATATAATGTTCGTTCATCAAATAAGTTTAAATGGCAAAAGTATGGGAAAATAAGGCAAAGAGCCGGAAAGAAGGAGCTTAAATTCTTGTACTGTCATAAACCGAAAATGCTGTGCTCTCATAACTACGCTCTTGAACCGTTTTGCTTTTCATGGCTTTCAACCTTTCATTTTAATGCATGCATGTAGAGATAGGTTTTCGTTTAAAATATTTTCGCTTTTGAGCTGGCACTCGTGTGAAGGATTAGTGAGGATACCCGAAAGCTAAATTTTGTGTGTTATTTTTTTAATTGAAAAATGTGCCCACACCAGATTTTAGGGAAGTTAATCCACTGGACGGAGTGCATCAGGGTGCTTTTCCATTCAAACTAACTTAGCAGGAAGCTTAGCTTTCAAATGATTAAATAAAACAAGATCATATTGCTGCACCCATTTTTTGCATAAATTTATCTACAAACATGTACATACGTAGCTATAAGTATAAAATATAACTTTGAAAATTTAGTGTGTTTCCTCTTACCGTGAATCATAAGGAACCTCTTGCGGTTACTTTAATGTAATAAATAAAAACACGTTCTTTAAGAAAATATATGAGAAAGATTTGCTTATATAACTTAATTTTTTGTCAGGGTGTATGGAGGGAAATCTTAAAGAACGAATTTAAACACTATAAAAGGAATTGTACATTTAAGAAAATCGTAAGCATAGTTTTTTTTGTGAGAGACTTGAGGTGGTGCTGGCTACATTTATTTTTTCATAAAGAGTTCAATGTCGACCCGAGTAAAAACTGGTTGGAATGTGGGTTTGGCCCCTTCGGTCCACACGATTAACTTCCCAGTATGATGAACGAAGATGGAATAAACTGCCATCTTACAAAATAGTAATACGTTTAGCACTTGTGAGAAATTGACTGGTCTCAGAACTGGTGACAAAGCAATCCTGAGAGAAGCTAGTTCAAATAATCCACAAGCTTTTCTAGAGAATCTGTTTTTCCTGAACTTTAGCAAACAAACATTTCCTTCGTATTTCGTTCGCTACACTAAAGCGGGTGTTCGAATTCTTATTGAGCGTATTGAAGCGCCGTTGATAAACTGCGAAGCTAAGGACTTCATTTGGAAAGCTTTCCGGAGATATTAGCAAAACTCATGGTACAATAATACAAAACTTTTGGTTAAGCGAAAGGGATTTTTAAGTTTGTACAACGGAAAGTCGAGCTGGTACCAGAACGAGTTTCGTGTCAATAATCTCTTATTTCTGTTTTTTGTATAGGTTTTTGTTTGCAGGTTCTATGACGTTTGTTGTTTTTATGTTTTTTGGGGAACACCATGTTAACTGGAATAAATTTTTATAGTTTTTAAATGGCATTGCAAGGATCATTGTTGTCTTAAAGAACCATAAATAAAATAAATTATCCTGGGTATTAACTGAACATTTGTGGTGTAACTAGTGTGTAACAATTTTTTCAGTGTGATTTGATAGGGCCATGATGGCTTGGCGGCAGGCGATGCTTTTCGCTCCGGAATTTGTTTTCAGGTACTCGACTCGCTTCACATAAGCTCTCGGCGTCCGACATGAAGGAGGCGCTCCTATCTGATGATGCAATAATTTGATCTCCCAAACGGCTAATCTAATTGGGATGGAAGATTCAGTATTTTTGCGAGCATGTCTTAGGCTATTTGTATCCGCTTTATATTAGCTTCATCTGTATGTATGTGGGATTTGAAATCAAATAAGATATTTAAAAAAAACGAGAAATTTAGGAACTTCAATAATTATAATATAAAAAACCGATAATAATTGTATAATATTATGTACAAGGAAAAAAACGGTATTGAATGCGCTAATAAAAACTACAATTCCAGGTCCACGGTTACTAACGACTGATAAAACTGCTTCCTGTCACAACTGATCGAGGCACGATCAAAGTGTAGTAAAAACAAGTCTTTCATTTCAACTCAAACTCAAATAGTTTATTCAGAATTTATCATAAGTCTTTCATCTTCATATAAAATTTCCCCCCCGTTAGTTGTGTGCGTGCATATATGAATATCACTGCTGAGCAAAACGCATACTTCATGAACTCGGTGAGACAAAGCCAGATTCTCTCTTTACAATAAAGTATGCAGAACAGAAAAGGAAGGAAAATTGAATCAGCTGCTTTCTTTCATAAATCAAAACAAACGAGCAAATATGCACCAACACATTAAGTATATCCCCATATAAACTGATAAAAGTTGCCGCTGTTCAGTTGTGTGCAAAGGCATATAAAAATGTTGGATTCTCTCTCTGATAGCCTGACATCGTCATTCGAAGAACTTGTGCATATATGTAGCTGTTCGCCTTGCACTCATTAACCATATGAAGATGAAAGACTTGTTAATTTCTAGACTTTGGGCACGATCAGTCTCGATCAATGTATGTGGGTGTGTGATTTCTCGATTCCCACATTTATGCATGATGTATGTAGACAAATCTTCCAACTCGACTTTAACCCACTTCCATGTATGCGATCAACTTAAAATTTTGCATATATGTAAAGTTCGTGGAAAATGCAATCTGACCATTTTGTAAAAAAATTAAGATGGCGGCCAAATTTCGTAATTGGGGTCCGCGGCGCACGACATAGGTATCAAATGAAAGAGAAGAAAAATAGAATACAAATAACTATGAGGCGTAGTGCAAAATTCAAAATGGTGGCCAATACAAAATGGCGGGTTTCCCCATTTCCTTGCAACCGACTCGGTATGGTATTAATAAAATAAGGATATATGTAAACAGTCCGACGCTTTTTTACATTTCGAAAGGTTGGTTGTGTACATATACTGACTGGACCAATAAAAACTCCACATTCAAACTATTTTTTTACGTTTTACTTAATTTTAATATAAAAGCGTATTTTATAGTTTTTTTTAACTGTCTTTACTGGAATTCGACTATCTGAACCGATAATCGGTTTAAACTATTGTATCATACTATTAGATTAGACCAAATCCTTAGTCGAAAGAAAGCGAGCGAACATTTTTTTGATTATTCCGCGGGTTCCCCAAAGTTAACTTGACTTACTATATGAACCCTTTTTCTTCTTGGTATAGTTTTCGTGATAAGAGTTGCTTATAGTTCAATCAATGTGTACTTAGGCACCAACGGAAATTATAAGATGAAGACGACCTGAAACAGCGAACAGAGGTAGCCATAATGAACTGACTACAAATTAAATCTCTGCGCTTGGTTTGGTTTCGATGGGTCTGAAGATAATTTAAACAGAGGATATTGGAACACAATGAACAAAGTTAAACAATGAATAAAAATGGAGGCCTCGGTAGTCTAGGGGTAAGGCGCCTGACTACTATCCCAGAGGTCCCGAGTTCGAATCTCGGCCAGCCCCACGGTCCTTCGCCTTTTCCACTTCCCCACCCATATAACTGTGCTTCTTTCTTCTCCCCTCTTTACATTCTTGACTCCTCCTGTCATAGCCTTCGCTAGTCCTTCCCCGCTCCACTAAGCGCATGTCATCGGTTGGTTGATGAGATTCAACTCGTTCCAGGAGGCATAGCACTCCAGCGAGTTGTTTCTCGATGCCCCGATGCCAGAGTCGCAAAATGGTTCGGAGTAGGTGGAATAAAATATCGCGGCTAGGTTGTGGCAGCTCCTTCCTACTTCTCTCTCTGTCTTCTCTCTATCTTCCGACTAGAGCTGCTGTTCGACATTGCACTCTATACGAAAACAATAGATTGTCGTACAGTACAAAAGGAATTTCCGTAAGCGGGACTTTCTCTAGTCTATCACATAAAAAAACAAGTCTATCAACGCATCTTCAACAGTGTCAATATGGGTTAATTTTTAAGGCCCACCAAAAGTCACTCGCATGACTTTCATAATTAATCTTAATTGGCCAGAATACGTGCAGATTAAAAGAATATCGCAGCAGGGTCATTAGCAGAGATTGTTGCAACTTTATTCAAATAAGCAAAAACAGGCTATTCTATGTTATGATACTGATCGGCGAAGATCATATGGAAAATCCTACGTGGAACAAATCTAAAAACCTCCACAAAGCTACAGTTTTACAAGACATGATGGCATGATGACATGAAATGAGGTGGATGTACTAAGTTAAATGTTCTATTGAAGCCGTAAACAGAACACTTCAAGATTTGAGAAGTAAAAATTCTTTGAGTAACTGTTTTATTGGCCTGTTTTTGGTTGAACAACGTAGAATCCACAAATCCAATGATCACTCATTTAGGGACAGATTGAAAAAACAAACAAACAAACAAAATATAAGATAGCAATCGGAAAACTCAAAATTCAGTACCACTCTCCTGAACATAGCAAATAGAAAATGTTCTGAGATTAATGATAATCATGACATTTACCTGATGGCTGCTCTTTGATACTTCAAAATAGACACGGATATTTTGATGAGCGACACTATTTATGACTAGTAATTATCGGCTTTAAAGCAATAAACGAAAGGCTATGCTCCCTTCGTGTGCGAGGTAAATTTAAGAACATCAGCCTCATAAACGTTCACGCACCTACAGAAGAGTCCCCGAATGATGATAAAGAAGAATTCTTCGAATTAGTTGAACGGGAACTTAATGCCTGCCCCAGGTATGATGTAAAAATCATACTGGGAGATCTGAACGCCAAAGTAGGCCGGGAGCCCATATACAGGCAATATGTCGGCAACCACAGCTTGCATGAAAACACTAATGACAATGGACAGCGAGTTGTAGAGATGGCAGCAAGTAAGAACTTGGTCGTTGCAAGTACTAGATTTGCGCGTAAAGATATCCATAAAGCCACCTGGGTATCTCCTGATGGAGCCACTCGCAACCAAATAGATCATGTGTTGATAGCCCGCCACCTTTCGGGTCTGATGACGGTACGAACGTACCGAGGTGCCAACTTCGACTCGGATCACTATCTTGTTGGTATGGTGCTCCGAGAGCGCATTACAACGCTGAAAAGCTTTGTATCCGCTGATCAGGCTCGAATCAACACAGCTGCACTACGCAATGAAATGGCCAGAAACAGCTACGGTCATGCATTAGAACTCGCCCTAAGTCCTGGGGATGAGATGCCGGGCGTTGAAGAGAACTGGACCCGCCTTAAAAATACTGTCATTAGTACTGCTGATTCCATCTTAGGCAGAAGTCGTAAAGATCGGAACGACTGGTTCGATAATGAATGCAAGCTGGCAACTGAACGTAAGAATGCTGCGTACCGAGCCATGCAGCAGTCTCAGAGAACACGGGCACGCGAAGAGAACTATAAAGAGCTCAGAAAAGAAGAAAAGAGAATTCACAGACGGAAAAAGGAAGCCTGGGAAAAAAATCTCGTCTGTGAGCTAGAACAGTACAGAGAACGACGGCCGCACCAGGCGCGGGAGTTCTACCAAAGAGTCCGCAGTATGACGCAATTCACACCACGTTGCACATACTGCAAGGACAAAGAAGGTAATCTGATCACCGATCCTAAAGGCATCTTGGAGCGATGGGAAGAGCACTTTCATGAATTGCTAAATGGCGAGCTAACTGAGGATTCGGAGGCTCCACCAATATCTGATGACAATGCTATGCTGCCGCCAAGCATAGAAGAAGTTAGCAGAGCCATCAGCCGGCTCAAAAACAACAAGGCCTCGGGTGCAGACGGCATCGCAGCGGAGCTGGTTAAATATGGAGGGCCTACATTACACCAAGCGATTCATGAATTAATTGTGCAAGTATGGGAGCAGGAAGTGATGCCAGAAGACTGGAGAAAAGGCATCCTCTGTCCGGTACACAAAAAAGGAGATATCACAGCGTGCACTAATTATCGCGGTATAACGTTGTTGAGTACCGTGTATAAGATATTCTCCGCTATCCTACAAAACAGGATGGCCCCATACGCCAGAAACATCATAGGCCATTACCAGTGTGGCTTCAGCCCAGGCAAATCAACGACTGATCAGATTTTCACCTTGAGGCAGGCTATGGAAAAATGTCTAGAGTTTCAAAACTCAATTCAACACCTCTTCATAGACTTTAAAGCCGCCTATGATAGCATAGCCAGGGTAGAACTCTACAAAGCCATGAGAGAATTCGGCATCCCCAACAAACTGACAAGACTATGTAGGTTGACCATGATCAATGTGTCAAGCCAAGTAAAGGTATCCGGAACACTGTCCAGACCAATCAACATCTATAATGGACTCCGACAAGGGGACGGTCTGGCCTGCCTCCTTTTCAACCTGGCGTTGGAGAAAGTGATCCGAGATTCGGGCGTGACATCAAGGGGTACAATCCTCCACAAGTCCACCCAATTACTGGCTTACGCAGACGACATTGACATCATTGGAAGAACAACAACAGCTGTACAAGAAGCTTTCACTCAGATTGAGCAAGCCGCAGGAAATCTGGGACTGCACATTAACGAAAGCAAAACAAAGTACATGGTGGCCTCGTCTGGAAGAACACCTAACATTGGTCCCACAATCAAGGTAGCGGAACACGAGTTTGACGTGGTAAAATCATTTACCTACCTTGGGTCAATAGTAGCAGCCGACAATAGCATGGAACCAGAAATACGCGCACGACTGCTAAAAGCCAACAAAGCCTACTATAGTCTGTCAAGGCTCTTCAAATCCAAATATCTAACCATAACGTCTAAACTTTTACTATATAAGACGATGGTCTTACCCGTTCTCACATATGCATCCGAAACGTGGGTGCTTAGCAAAAAGCACTCAAACCTCTTGGGCGTGTTTGAGAGGAAAATACTTCGGAGGATTGTTGGCCCCGTATGTGAGGAAGGACGATTCCGGAGACTCTACAATGACGTGGGCAGGGCATCTAGCTCGTATGAGTGAAGATGAGCCTGCTCGGAAAGTTCTCTGCGGTAAGACCTATGGGGTGCGACAGCGAGGGAGGCCCAACCTTCGCTGGAAAGATGGCGTGGACCAGGACGCTCAGAGTTTAGGGATGCCAAACTGGATGACATCGGCTCAGAATCGGGACCGGTGGAGAGAACAGTTGCGCGAGGCCAGGACCGGATCCCGATTGTAGAGCCGTTAAAGAAGAAGAAGAATTAAGTCGCCTCACTCAGTAATGTCGCAAAAGTTGTAGTACTTACAAGTGAAAAATCGAGCATCGTTTATAAACAAACGTTACAGTGATTTGTTTTGCTTGCATTAATATGCACTTTTTTGTATTACCAGAGATGTGTGACCGGCTGCTAAAATATGTTACAGCGTAACACGAAAACGGGAAACAGCAACGGCCCTTTTCAGGATCAAATCAGTAGTGTCGTCTTATAATATTGCAAATGTTCGTCTCAAGCCGAAATGTATTTACTCGATTTTTTTAGGGGCGTCAAATTGTGAATTTTTGGGCTGCACAATGGGCCGCAATTTTGCAAAATTGATATCCCTTTTTAGACCTTTTTTGGAAAAAAGTTCTGCACCGAGTGCCAATTACCCGGGATCATCAAAATCTACGCGCAGAACACGTACGAGGTGTGACAATTAAGTAATGAGACAGATTATATTGCCGCGATTGTGGTAACCCTGCGACCTTGAAATTCCCTTTCCCTTCTCTCGGCATCCTTCCCCTCTCCATTGATATATTTGCCATCGCTCTAGCTTGTTTAGTTCGTCTGCTCTGTCGTGTTGAGTAAACGTGTGTTCATGGTGCTCGTCACGAAAATGGAAAACGAAATCAAGAACAAAGCGTCGCGATAAAATTTTGCGTCAAATTGGGCGTAACAGCTCATAAATGGTTGTCCAGCTCATAATTAATATATTACCGACGAACATATAAAACTCTACTTTCTATAGAATCGGCAAATCCCGCAACGATCCGGGGAAAAAATTAACCAACTGGGAAATCCCGCGATATCGAGCGAGAGCGCGACAGTCTCGCATTCGATAGTGTTGTCTCGACGAGAATAGGAATTTTTTACTGTTAGACCAGTCATTAGAGATTTTTTTGTGTTATAAAATTGTACAGCAAACTGCTTACACTACTACTTCAGGGGTATCTCATAGATTACTAAAACCAAAAAACCAGCCAAAATTTACTCATGTGGAATTGTTTAAACAATAATTAGCAACAAATTGGGTACTTTTTCCGTTTTTGGCGTATACAATAAAAAGTACTGGATGAATCCGGACAATTTTTCGCCGAGAAAAAAGGCAATTTTTTTCAAAAACTCATACTTCTGTTAGTTTGCAATATTAGGGTATGATTTTTTGGGACATGATAGCATGGTACATATGCTTTAAACTGCCGAAAGATGAAATTTGTCGCAAGTATAGTTTCTGCATAATTGCAGTATAAACAAAATAGACCCAAATCTTGCACATTGCGCCAATATTAGAGGAGTGGCCCGATTGAAATATCCAAAACGGTTTCTGAAAATATAGATTAGGGGCTACAATCTGTCTATCTTACATTTTAATATAAGTTTGGAGAACAGTGCTAAAAATGCTTCTGAAAATGGTGCGTCCACGGATGTCCACGTCATTACAGGGATGCACTGTTAAAATTTCAGCCCCGTAGTTCCAGCGGTTTTGGGTTTGCCCCATTTCTCCCCCTTAGGGGATGAATTTCGAAAATCGCTTTTTAGTGGATGTCCACGCCATTATAGGGATGCACTTTCAAAATTTCAGCCTTATAGCTCCAGCGGTTTTGACTTGACCCCATTTCACCCTCTTAGGGGATGAATTTCGAGAAATCGCTAGGGATGCACTGTCAAAATTTCAGCCCTATAGCTTTAGCGGTTTGGATAACCCCATTTCACCCCCTTAGGGGATGAATTTCGAAAAATCGTTTTTTAGCGGATGTCCACGTCATTATAGGGATGCACTGTCAAAATTTCAGCCCTACATCTCCAGCGGTTTGGGTAAACCCCATTTCACCCCCTTAGGGGATGAATTTCGAAAAATCGCTTCTTAGTGGATGTTCACATCATTATAGGGATGCACTGTCAAAATTTCAGCCCTTTAGCTCTAGCGGTTTAGGTTGTGCGTTGTCTGTCAGTCAGTTACTTTTTATACAATAGAAAAAAAAAGTAAAGAAAAAAAATCCGCTTACAATTTATTGAACCCCATTTCACCCCCTTCAACCCTTTTCTTGTCTAAACTATGTCTGTAGCAAATCGGTCCAGTGGTTTAGGCGTGAAAGCGTAACAGACAGACAGACAGAGTTACTTTCGTATTTATAATGTTAGTAAGGATTCAATAAATAGTTAGATGCACCGCGGCCATCTCAAGAGGAGGCATTACCATTTTCTTCAATACCCCTCGACATAGGTATGAAATGATAAGTAGAATACAATAAGATATGACGTAAATTCCATGGTGGCAGTCTCAAGAGGGCGGATTACCATTTCTTCACCACCCCCCCCGACATGGGTATCAATTGAAAGGGTATCATAAGTAGAACACAATAAGCGATATAGTATACTCAATATATCAATAGATCCACGGCGGTCATTTCAAGAGGGCGGATTACCATTTTCTTCACAACCCCCTCGACATTGATACCCATGAATGGATATTATAAGTAGAAAACAACAAGCAATATAGTATACTCAATATATGGTTAGATCCATGGCGGTCATCTCAAGAGGGCGGGCTACCATTTCCTTCACATACCCCTCACATGGGTATCAAATGAAAGGATATCATAAGTAGAACAGAATAAGCGATATAGTATATTCAACTTCTAATTAACATTTGGTACTAAAACAAAAAAGAATATATCCCACAAAAAAACATTACAAATGTGAATTAGAAGTTCGTGGGCGCGGAAATTATTTATTAGGACAGTGTAAAACACACTTATTACAAAAAGAAGTGATATGGATTAGTCAAGATGAATCGTTAATAGCATGAAATAATTAAACACGTCCATTTACGAACGAATTCAAAAGAATTTTACAACTGCCAATTTTTTTTTAACTCAATAATGTATGTATTATTAACCGCGAAAAAGTTGCTGGCGAGTTCGTTGTATATCATGAATCTTAGCAGTCCTTCGAAATGTAACAAATTTTACTAGAAACACTATAGTTGAGCCGCACGGAAACGTTCGTAAATGCACGTGTTTAATTATTTCATGCTATTAACGATTCATCTTGACTAATCCATATCACTTCTTTTTGTAATAAGTGTGTTTTAAACTGTCCTATTAAATAATTTCCGCGCTCACATTTGAAATGTTTTTTTTTGGTGGGATTAGGTTTACTACCAGACATTGCACCATGACTTCAATGATATGACAGACTGATAGTCCAAAGGGTGATTAATAACCCAGATTTTCACATAACACGTTAAACATGAAACATGACGAACTGGTAGCACAGAGGGTCTTCTGAGCTATAAACAGTCTAAATTATTTTTATAAAATTTATTTTAAACATAAAAACTAGTTTATGTCATGTCACTGTGTGAATAAGACGTAATCGCCGTGCTCCGTCTTATAGCCGCTTTTTATACAATTATATTATTTTTGAAGATAACATTTTGTGTTGCGTAATTTTATCTAGTTAATAGTTAATATCACTAACACCGATTATCAATTTTTTGTTACACTATTTATTCCCGATTAATTTCAGAAAAATTGAAAACTGTGGCTGTGAAAATGTCAAAAAAAACAACTTCGTCACACACTCCTTCTCCCATAATGACCAGAGGGGCTGCGCGTACGACCTCCGATAATGGTCAGGGGGTGAACTTGGAAGAATTGCTTGCCGCTCTAGAGACACGCATCTCGAAAAAAATTGATGACCTCCTCTCCACCATTAGTAGCACTGATCTGCGAATTACAGATTTCTGCAATTCAATTAAAAATTTCAGCGATCGCCTCGACACAATCGAGCATCGTTTTACGGAGGGACTAAAGTCCATCTCCGAGGACAAAAATAAACAGCTGGAGCAAGTCAACAAAAAAATCGAGTCTCTACAGGCGAGGATCTCTGTGCTAGAGAAGAAAATAGCATCAACGGATCATACTGATGACCTTCACATTATCAGCTCCCAGCTGGCTGATAACACACTCCATTTGGACGATATGCAGCGTGCACAGAGGCTTTGCGATGTAATTATCCGGGGAATCCCCAAGAAACCTGATGACTCCCCAATAGAAATCGTCACAAATCTGGCATCCATGGTGAATCACCATTTATCAAATTACGTTGATGCCTTCCGCGTTCGTTCTCGATCAGGCGCTCAAACTGGGCCCATTATAGTTAAATTTTCTGGGCAGCGCGAGGCAAAGGCCTTCATGCTCGCCTTGAAATCAAAAAACAAAAGGAAATTCCAACTTTGTGAACTGGATGGTTTCACAGCTGACACTCCTGTCTATGTGAATGAAACTCAAACTCAAAACTCAAAAGTTATTTATTCATTTAAACATAAAAAGTACAAATTCAATACATGTTAAGTTAATACTCGCCAAGAGGCAGACCGTATAATGTGATAAGAAAATACTTAAGTACTAAGTTTATATAAAGATATAAAATATGCGCATGATTGCAACATATTACTGTGATAGTAAGTGTCGAGCCAGGTGAATAGGCTGACTAGAAGTATGATAATATTTAATCATAATCTTAAAACTAACTTAAAACTAAACATATACAAACAAAACAAAACTTAAGGCTAAAAATAAATATTTTGCATTCTGCATATATGTAATGTATTTTATATACTATTAAAAGTAAATAGTTATATGTAAAAAGTAAAGAAACTTATGCTAAAGATAATGGTATTAGTGAAATCCCCTCGCTCTCTGGCTCTCCCTGGTAACTCCATGATAACTCTCTGATAACTCTCAACCCCGACAATTAATCTCCTCCGTGAAATGCCTTTGTTCTGGAAAACCGCCATCTTGAAGACGCCATCCAAAATCATGATAGGACATGAATCTTCAAATTTTTATTAGAAGAATCCGATATACGGGACATTGTAAATTATTTTATTTTATTCGCACAGCAATGCGGTAGCGAACATTGAACATGTTATAGTTAATTAATAACTGATAAACATAAGTAAGTCTGTTAAGAAATATTTGTTACAGAAATTAAGAAATGGCCTCCCAACATTTCTTAAAACTGTTATATATTTAGTTATAAATATGTTAAGTCCGTTTATTTAGAAAATCTAATCACTGACACTTAAATACAATATTCAATTGAATATTAAAATACTAAGTACACTTGGCTATCAGACGCCATTTTGTTTAGGCGGCACCGCCGCAGCGGACACGTCCGACCAGGTCCGTGTCTCCAACCGAACTCCTGAATGAAAGTCTCTCGCCGACTAATAATAATCTGCTGCGGGAGGCCTTGAAACTTCGCAGGCTAGGGCTACTTCACTCCGTTTCCACCAGGGATGGCCTGGGAGGATAAAAAAAACAAGTGATGGCAGTGTTGTTGTTGTGCGTGATGCTTCTCAGCTGCAATGCCCGTCAATCGAGACACTGGAGCGACTTAGTGTAGCGACTAAGGTTCATTGCTTTGTTTTTGTTTTCTTTTTTAAATTTTTTGTTTTTAGTTGTTTCTTTATTTTTTTTTACTGTTTTTTATATTTTTAATTTTAACTTCTAATATTTTTTTTTTTTCAATTTTATCTCTTTTTTTAATACTCTTTTTTGTGTTCTACTTCGCTATGTATTCATGTAGTTTTTATTCTAAGACTTTTTCTTACTTTCTGCTTCTCGTCTCACTCCCGTTTCTTGAGAATGCCCATTGTTTCGTGGTAATAAGTTTAGATGTCATCTAGCTTTAGCTGCGGGGACCGAGTAAGAACGTTAATAAAAATTTTTAGTTCGAAATATAAAGGTTTCAATACTTGTTTAGTAAACGCGCGGAGTATTCGCCCGAAAATTGGAGAGCTGAACGAAATATTCATTAACTCTTCGGTGCATGCTTTATTCATCTGCGAAAGTTGGCTTAATTGTTTTATTCCTTCCTCTACCGTATCCATTGATGGTTACAAGTTATTCCGCAATGATCGGCAAGGACGCGTCGGCGGTCGGGTGGCCATTTACTTACGCGATAACTTAAATTCTAAAATTGTCGGATTCTCCAAACAACCTGGAATTGAATTTCTTTGCGTCGAGGTTTCTAATGATGTCGAAAAACTCCTCCTTGTCTGTTTGTATTCTCCCCCGGGTGTTTTTAATCCCACTAACGCTAGAGAGCTCATCGAAAGCATAGAGCACCTATCCGGTATCTACAAAAACATTCTGGTTGGAGGCGACTTCAACGTTAATTTAATAAAACAGACTGTCCTCCAAAGTACATTTAGGCACACTATGAATTCCCTCGGTTTATCTGCTATTAATGAACTTCCTACATATTTTAATTGTAGGACTCCCTCTCTGCTTGACTTATTTTTTACTAACGATACCACATCTATTATATTCCAAAACCAAATCTCTCCGCCAAGTTATTTGGACCATGATATTCTATTCGTGTCCCACAGCTTTAATGTAGACCCTCCGCCTTTGAAAAGGATTACTTTTCGCGATTTCTCCAATATCGACCGGGAACGTCTTTCTCAGAGATGTCTTTGTCTACCTTGGGTCAACGTCTTCACAGTGACCGACGTCGATGACAAAATTACAGAGTTTAATAGGTTATTCCTTGATCTGTACGATGAGTTTGTGCCTCTGAGGAGTAAAACTCTATCAGCTAAGTCTAAACCTTGGTTTACTGCAGAAATTAAGTCGCTCATAATAGAAAGGGAGTTTGCCTACCAGTGGTTCTTAAAAGTAAAAAGTGCAGTGGCAAAAAAATCTTTTAAGCGCCTTCGGAATCTGGTCGTTGCAAAAATTAAGCAAGCGAAGCGTAATTTTTACGCCCGAAAACTTGATCCGTCTCTTTCACTCAAAACTGTATGGAACAACTTGCGAAATTGGGGTGTCCACACTAAGAATGTCGCCGCTGACTACACCCTTAGTCCTGAAAGCCTTAACCAATATTTTTTGGCTAACCAAACGACTGAGCAGGCCAACACCTCCAATACCTCCATTATAGCATCATCTGACAGCTTCTGTTTCCGATGCGTTGATTCCCTCGAAGTTTTCTCGGCCCTAAATTCAATTAAATCTATAGCCACTGGTAGTGATAATATTTCACCTAGGTTTCTGAAAATTCTATTACCATGTTTGTTGCCTATTATAACCCACATATTCAATACTTGCCTCACTGTATCAAAATTTCCCACTTCTTGGAAGCATGCCTTAGTTACCCCTATACCCAAGTGCTCTTCTCCCACTGCCCCTTCCGATTTCCGGCCTATTAGTATACTTCCATTTCTGGCTAAGGTTCTCGAAAAATTAATAGCGATTCAAATCCTTAACTTCTGTTAAAGACTTCAATTTATAAATGTATGGCAATCTGGTTTCCGAAAACATCATAGCTGCGAAACTGCACTCCTTAAAGTTACAAATGATATCCGCAGGTCTCTTGACGAGCATCAAGTTTGTTGTTTATTGTTGCTGGACTTTTCTAAGGCTTTTGACAGTGTCAACCACTCCCTGCTTCTGGAGAAACTTTCCTCTCAAGTCCGCTGTTCCCCGACTGCTCTTAAACTTTTGCATAGCTTTTTATCCAACCGCTCTCAAATAGTTAAACTCGGCGAGTCTAGGTCCACTATTGGTATGATTACCAATGGCGTTCCTCAGGGCTCTATTCTTGGGCCACTTTTATTCAGCGTTTTTATTAACGATCTTCCCTTAGCAATAAAACACTGTAAGGTTCATAATGTATGCAGATGATGTCCAGCTATATATTTCAGCGCCAAAAAGTCAAGTCCACAATTGTATGCAGAAGATTGCAGCCGACTTGCGCCGAGTCTACTGCTGGTCATCATTGAACTTACTACAATTAAACCCATTGAAATCACATTATATTCTGTTCTCTCATTCTCTTATCTCTTACCCTAACCTTCCAGTAATCTCCTTAAATGGAGTTCCTCTAGACCGCGTCGATAAAGTAAGAAATCTAGAAGTCATTCTTAATAGCAATATGACCTGTTGCGATCACATCAATTCTATTGTTGGCAAGACATATGGGCTCCTGGCAAAACTTAGATACCACTGTGGTTTGCTTAAAAGGACCGTTCGATTGAATTTGCTTAAAGCCTTACTTTTACCTCTTCTAATGCATGGCCTCTCAATTTTCCCCTCTCTCGATTTTTCTTGCGCTCGGAAACTTGAAGTGGCCTTTAATGATTGCGTCCGTTTTGTGTATAAGCTGCGACGTTTTGACCATATTTCACCCTATTTAAATTCCGTTTTGGGCTGCTCCCTGAGTAACTATCGTGAGTATAGGCTTTTGCGCTTATTACATGATATATTACACCAACGCAAGCCTGCTTATCTTAATGAGTTCGTACAGCTCTCACAATCGCTTAGAAATAATAATTTGATAATCCCGCGTTTCCGTACTTTAATTGGACAACGTTCTTTCTTTGTCTTCGCAGCAATGTTATGGAACTCTCTACCAGTCCATATACAATGTATCGATTCAATGGGAATTTTCAAGAAACGTCTTTGCGAGTTAATATCTTCTCGAAGCATGAATACATAATTAAGTATTATATAATTTTAATTTTATTTTTGTAATATATGTTTTTTTTTCTCTTTATTTCTCGTATTATTTTTTTTTTCTTTTCTTTTTTATTTTTTTTGTTCATTTTTATATTTTATTAATTTTTTTTAAATGTTTAAATGTTGTTTGTTGTTGTTTATAATTTTTCTTCCTTATGTTTAGTAAATGTTCTTCATTAAGATTATAATCTTTGTACATAATTAGAAATAAATAAATAATAATAATAAATATTTAACTAAAGTAGTAACCTGTTAAACAAAATGAATGCAGAGGTAATCACGAGCCAAGAATAACGCTGTTCACGATTCTCCACCATTAATCCCTTATCCATTGACCTAATTTCCAGTACTCAACGATTATTTGCCATATCAGTTGGATAGATTCAACTTTCATGTTATCCTTTATTGCGCCAACAGTTTTGTGTTAAGGTTAACTTCTAATTTCCACCTAAACTACTAAAAACCTTTGAAAATTTTATAAGTTTCCTTCAAATTTTGTCTACAGGTATTTTCAACAATCGCCTTTGGTTATATCGCAAGATTAAAATCTATTTTTACAGAAAAAACCCAGCCCATTCCTTCAATATATGATTATTTTTGTAATCCATTTTACTTTTATTGACTTTCCTATTCATTCTTATTTTTGCCATACGGAAAGGGTTACAATGTAAACCTTAAAGCAAGCAGAAAGCTCTGTTGTATAACATCACAAAAGGTTCCGTTTTCTTATACATAGAACTCAGATAAACTTCTTATCTGATAAATCGTTCTTTGTTAACCTATTGCACGCTTATTAACCTTTAGAGATCATTTGTGTTATCCCTTGAAATATCTAAAAACCCAGGACCTTCAAATGTTTTTCTATTGATTTGTTTTTCGTTTGGGATAAACCTTTCAAAAATGACCCTTTCTATGAAAAGGCAGGACTTAGTTTTGAGTTGCTTGAAATGTTTTGTATAGAAGTACGCACTGTAACAAAAAGTTATACAATGTTACCTAAAGGTGTTTATTTACTTGGAAATAGATTTAGTTCTAGGTTCTATTTCATGGCTTATACATCCATCGGTATCGCAGGGATTACTTTTCTATAAACAACTCACAAAATACAACCATGGGTTAATGTCAAATATAGGCACTTGTTACTTGTTACGCAGTTCACACCGTAATCCTGTTTAAATATTCATAAAATGAATTAAAGCCTACATCATTCATCGTTCAGCGTTATTAATCCTTACTGGCAATGGAACACATATAATAAATCTATATAAATTAATCGATTGCTTTGAGTTCAAATCGAGCGTCATTATCAATTGGACGTGACACAGTCAGTCGTATACAATTCGAATTTAATGCATAAGAGTCAAAGGGGGCTTACAAATGTGAAAATTACCAGGACATTATTTGATCTAATTGATACTTGTCCACCCGGAAAATTAGTTCAACAATTATGTGAACCCCACCCTAATGGTTGCATATAATCTAAAAAGGAAACTTGAATGAAATATTGATTGTTGGGTGTTGTTGAAAATTGCAACAAACCATATTTTGTATTCAACATTAGTATTAGGGCTTTTATAGAATATCCAAAAGATAACTCAGCAACAAATATGCCAGATCCTTGCGAGGATAGGTATAATTAAAGTCAGGTATAGGTGACCAGTCTAATTATGCCCAATAATTGAATACAATAAGAAAATTAGCTGGTAATGAATGTATCAATTTATTTTAGTTTCTAGCTGAAAACAGTTTATTTTTATTGTTTCATATTGGTGTAAAACTCTTGATTGAAAACGCAAGATACAGTTTTTGAAGTGATAGCTTATTTAGCGATGATTGACACTTTTTCGCCAGGGGTAAAACAAAATTTCCCATATCAAAATTCCACAGAATTATCCCACACACAAATTGCGCAAATATAATCTTAGATCTTAAGTTACTTTTAAGATTCAGTCTCGATGTATCTTTGGTTTGAAGTAGATTAAATCCTGTCGTTCGAAATAAATTTGTTTTTTAATTTTTTTTTGTATTATAATATAACTAGCATAAAACCCGCGAGCCTTGCAACGCCTTTAAAAACTGTTTATTATGTGCAATATTTTCCTTAAAAAAAACCAACAAAAAAGTCAGCTGTTATTATCCCTAAAAAGGGTTTATTATAGTGCATTTTTTTAATAAATATGGTAAACAAATTACTGCGAATATCACCTCTCCTCAACAAATCTGCAAGTTTTAAAGTAGATTGGCATGTATATGTCATCAAGAAAAGTGACATTTTAGGGTTTGACGAACGTTCGTTAAGTTTGTTCGCCTATTTACGTGGATGTAAGAAATTATGAAGCAATCACAAATGAATATTAAATAAAGTGAATTTCGAGTCATTCATTTCTACGTGATTATAGGGATGCACTGTCAAAATTTCAGCCCTTCAGCTTCAGAGGTTTGGGTTAACCCCATTTCATCCCCTTAGGGGATGAATTTCGAGTACTCGCCTCTTAGTGGATGTCCATGTCATTATAGGGATGCACTGTCCAAATTTCAACCCTGTAGTTCCAGTAGTTTGGTAAACCAAATTTTACCCCTTTAGGGGATGAATTTCGAAAAATCGCTTCTTAGTAAATGTCCACGATGCACTGTCAAAACTTCAGCCGTTTAGCTCCAGCGGTTTGGCTTAACCCCATTTAACCCCCTTAGGGGATAAATTTCAATCGTCCCTAAGTGGATGCCCACGTCATTGTAGTGATGCACGGTCAAAATTAGAGCCCTCCAGCTTCAGCGGTGTGGGTTAATCCCATTTCACCCCATTAGGGGATAAATTTCGAAAAATCGCTTCTTAGTGGATGTCCACGTCATTAAGGGGATGCACTGTCAAAATTTCAGCCCTATAGCTCCAGCGGTTTGGATAAACCGCATTTCACCCCCTTAGGGGATGAATTTCGAAAAATCGCTTTATAGTGGATGTCCACTCCATTATAGAGATGCACTGTCCAAATTTCAGCCCTATAGCTTTAGCGGTTTGTAAAAACCCCATTTCACACCCTTAGGGGATGAATTTCGAAAAATCGCTCTTTAGTGGATGTAAACGTCATTATAGGGATGCACTGTCAAAATTTCAGCCGTATAGCTTTAGGGGTTTGTATAAACCCCGTTTCACACCCTTAGGGGATGAATTTCGAAAAATCGCTCTTTAGTGGATGTCCACGTCATTATAGGGATGCACTGTTAAAATTTCAATTCTATAGCTCCAGCGGTTTGGATAAACCCTCTTTCACCCCCTTAAGGGATGAATTTCGAAAAATTGCTTTATAGTGGATGTCCACGCCATTATAGAGATGCACTGTCAAAATTTCAGCCCTATAGCTCCAACGGTTTGGATAAACCCCATTTCACCCCCTTAGGGAATGAATTTCGAAAAATCGCTTTTTAGTGGATGTAAACGTCATTATAGGGATGCACTGTCAAACTTTCAGCCCTATAGCTCCAGCGGTTTGGGTAAACCCGCTTAGGGGATGAATTTCGAAAAATCGCTTCTTAGTGGATGTCCACGCCATTATAGGGATGCACTGCCAAATTTCAGCCCTATAGCTCCAACGGTTTGGATAAACCCCATTTCACCCCCTTAGGGGATGAATTTCGAAAAATCGTTTCTTAGTGGATGTCCACGCCATTATAGGGATGCATTGTCAAAATTTCAGCCCTATAGCTCCAACGGTTTGGATAAACCCCATTTCACCCCCTTAGGGGATGAATTTCGAAAAATCGCTTCTTAGTGGATGTCCACGCCATTATAGGGATGCACTGTCAAAATTTCAGCCCTATAGCTCCAACGGTTTGGATAAACCCCATTTCACCCCCTTAGGGGATGAATTTCAAAAAATCGTTTTTTAGTGGATGTAAACGTCATTATAGGGATGCACTGTCCAAATTTCAGCCCTATAGCTCCAGCGGTTTGGATAAACCCCATTTCACCCCCTTAGGGAATGAATTTCGAAAAATCGCTTTTTAGTGGATGTCCACGCCATTATAGGGATGCACAGTCAAAATTTCAGCCCTTTAGCTCTAGCGGTTTAAGTTGTGCGTTGTCTGTCAGTCAGTTACTTTTTATACAATAGAAAAAAAATCCCCTTGCAACTTATTGAACCCCATTTCACCCCCTTCAACCCTTTTGTTCTCCATAAAAAGTAGCCTATGTCCGTCTCCAAGGTCTAAACTATGTCTGTTGCAAATTTCATCAAAATCGGTTTAGTGGTTTAGGCGTGAAAGCGTAACAGACAGACAGACAGACAGACAGACAGACAGACAGACAGAGTTACTTTCGCATTTATAATATTAGTAAGGATTAAATCTTTTAACTCGTGCTTCTGCTTGGGGAGGTTGTGCTGCTAGGGACTACGGAGAAAACTCGTTTTATGAATGAAAAAGCTCATGTATTCAAAAGAATTTTTTTTTTCGGTTTTGTTTAAATTTAGGGATGGGAAATATTTCGCATAACTATAGTAAAATTATGCTTATTATGATGAATAAACTGGCTTGGGTTTACATGTTTTTACATACATATATTTAGCACATATAAAGATAAATTAACTTTATTTATTCGGCGTGCGCGCATCCGTTCCCAAATTATTTTGTTGAGTTTTTTCTGCGTTTGTTGCCGTTTTAACGAAAAAGAGGGGAAATGATAGAACATAATTTATAAAATTTGGCAACGAGGTGCGCAGAACTGTTCAAATTGTTTGTGTCACGGAGTTTTTACAATTTTTGCCATTTTTGGCCGATTTAGGGGTAGTTTCAACCATTTAGGACTACTCCTTATCATAAAGTTCACCTTAATTTAGTATAAATCAACCACCTTCGCAAATAAATATTAAAAAAGTGCATTTCATCGCATTAGTTTTCATTATTACTGAAATAATCGCGAAAACCCCCTAAAAAGGGGTGTTTTTTGCATTTTTAGGGGTGACGCCCTAATTTTAGGACCGCGGGACTTAGATTTTCGTGATCAGCGACCCCAAAAACCTTTAGGGTTTGATTTTCTTAACAGTGTTATTTTGGAACACCCCCCCCCCCCGCGTTTTGAATGGACTATATTGTTTCTTTGTTAGGTTTAAGCTAGGCGTATTTCCGAGAACTCTTCCAAAGAATTTTCTGTTACATTTTTTAGATACACGGTAAAGGCCCCCATACACGGTCAAATTGGCTGTACAACCAGATTTTCATCAAACCTATAAGCGCAATGTATTTTGATCGGCCGACCGGCCCACAATCGATAGTTTTGGTTGTACAACCGCACTTCGCTGTACAACCAATTGGACCGTGTATGGGGGCCTTAACTTACGACTTTGCTATTTAGTGAGTGATTGGACGTACTTTTACGTGGAAATAAAAATAAACACAGCGAAGAAAAACTAGCGTTTTCCTGTGTATTACCGTTATTTTTTTAGTTTAAAACAATTAAATAGATTTTATAAAATCTGCAAGGTCTCTGAATTCAGTTTTATAGCGATGTTGGGGTTTTTTTTTTGTTTTTAAATTTGGATGCCTAAATAAGAATGTTAAGTAAAGAAGAAAAGATACGGATCGACACTTTCAAGGAGGTTGGGATATCCACAGGCCCGGCTCTAGCGGTGCTGGCTCCCCGATGCAACTTTCTGTTAAGCGCCCTTTATTGCAAATTATGTCAGAGAGAAACCTCAAATTTGACAGTAAAGTATTATTAAGGCCCTGTGCCAAAATAGCAATTCAAATGTCAATTTGTATGGAAAACTCATTTCAAGCTACTAATTTGATTTTCGACGGTTTGCGTCTATGGAATTGAGTAAATTATTTAACTCATTTCAGTTTTTGCTTTAAAAAAGAAACAAGTAAAGGGGTCGTTCATAAATTACGTGAGGCGTTTAGGGGAGGGAGGGGGTCGAGCCGAATCTTACCAAAGAGGGGGGGTCTCGGCAAATATCACGTAATTTTTTTGTTTTAAAGAAACAGTGTAAAATGCCGAGAAAACTGGGTTAAGTCAAACATGTTGCTCCACTAAAGACCTCCATTCACTTACAGGCCGCCGGTAGCAGTGGCCTGTAAGACCAGGTCGACCAGCACGACTAAGCTTGACTCAGTCTAACTGAGGGATGATACTTCAGGTACCCGCCAGACAGGCCGTGGCATGCAGATGAAATCATGATTCTCTACAGACACACAGGTGAAAACGACTGCTTAACATAGCAGGTTATTAATTCAAGCGCAAAAATGTTCATGGTCTCAACGAAAGCTTCAAAGCGGCTCCAGCCTCACGTCGCGCCGTGAACACCCGCAAACAAGCGCAAACGCGAGTGTGGATGGTTTTCACGCTTACCTCGCGCCTTGCTTTCTGTTACGAGTGGATACAGCGTGAATTCTTCCCCTCACTTCACGGCTCGAGAGTGAATAGAAGCTCAGATCTACAGGCCCGAACTGACGATAAATCCGATTTTTGTCAGCTTTCTTGATCTGTAGGCATTCTTGAACTTTAGGCCATACAGTTGGCGACCGGTGATTGTATGATAATACTTGGCCTCAAGGCTAAAACTTTCAGGCCACGGTCTGCCGGCGAACTGTGTGTAAATTGGGCCCTTAAGATGTGGGTAAGGTAGGACACACAAAAAAATTACTCGATTGTTTAGCCTCTAAAGGCTAGTCAAACGCGCGACTCGTCGAATGCTGCAGAGTACGAGCCAAGTAATACTGAACCGCGAAAAGGCCATTAGAATTTAGTGCTACGAGAACGCACATGCCGAATTTTAGCGTAATGAAATGTTGGGTGAGTGCTCACGTTTTGGTAGTTGTGTGTCCACCACAAGCAGAAAAGCGAGGTGGGCAAACAGTCCGCATTATCAATTATCTCAAATAAAATCTTGTACCCAAACCCCTCCATTCACACAGATGACTTTTTACACACCTTTCACTAGATTTCACTACGGTTACGTACACGGATTTTATACGCGAGGGCCATTCCTGCAGTTCTACATTCAAACTCTGTGTTACGACCGTAATTTCGTAATTTTAATGTAAATACTATGGATTTTATAAAATTTGAAAAATCTCACGTGTGATTAAGGGGGGGGGGGGGAGGGGGTCGGGACAAATCTCACGATATCTCACCAAGGGGGGAGGGGGGGTCGAAAAATCGCAAAAATCACCTCACGTAATTTATGGACGACCCCTCAATGACAATAAATTATGGAAAAAAGGAAATGCGCAGAGACGTAATTTAATAAGGTTATTGCTTAGCTAAAGGGATATAGGTCAATCAAATGTTTTGAAACGCTTTTACTCTAGAGGACAGCTATGAATATTTATCCCCTCTGTTGATGTTCAAACCCAAATATGCTTGTCCGATAATTTTAACATCAACTGGATAAAGACATAAAGTTTATTGGATTCACAAAGTTACTTAATGTTTATAACTACACGAGAGAATATTAAAAATATAAAAACATAACGCCTGCTAATTGTTAAAATTCTTTGGTATTAAACTCTCGCAAGCAGTCATAATTTTAGTATTATGTTTTATTGGTTTCGCAGGAAGCAATTAAAAAAAATGAAATCAAGGATAAAGCTTAATTTTTTATTGTAAGGAAAAGAATAAAAAATCTAATGTAACATAATAAAATTAAAAAAAAATTCAACAAATGTTTCTTCTTCCATTTTTACTGAAAATTTTAGAACTGTCATTGAAATGTGTGAATTGGTATTTTGGCACACTTTGGAATATCGAAGTGCCCTGGGAAATGAGATAAATTCGAAAAGGTATGTTGGCAAACGGCCTAAATAGTTTTCTAAAAATTTTCCATTTAAAGGTTTATTTTTCTTGCTTTTATGGAAGCAAATTCATCCAATACATCATTAATTTGGATTTTGTCACAGATATTGCTTTCAATAGCAATCATTGACAGGCCAGCCAACTAATCTTTCCTGCGAAATGGTTGACGTTAAATAATTCTTAATTAATTTAAGTCGGGAAAATGATCTTTCGCCATTGGCTACTGAAACTGGTAGAGTTAATAGTATTCTCAAAGCTACAACTATATTTGGAAATACATATATCAAATAAATCATTTGAATAAATATACTGTAATATATTTAATGGATCAAAACTGTTTAGTTGAGTTATGGTGTCTTTAAATATACACAAATTTCCAAGTTGTTTTCGATTTGTATGATAAAACATTTGTTTTCGATTGTGTTTTCGCCCAAAACGCGATTTTTTGACGAGAACGCTTGTTTTTGAGGCGATTTAAACGCGGTATTAATAAAAAAATTTAAAATTATCTGATTTTCATTCTAATTTTCAAATTCGAAAATCGCCTACTGTTCACCTCATTTAAAAGAAAAATTGAAAATTGAAAAAAATTTAATAAAGTTTAAAATTACTATCTGATTTTCAATTTTGGATTTTACCGCCCTTTAATTTTGGATTTTAGCGCCCTTTGTTCGTGTGGCGCCCCGATGCTTTGCATCTTCTGCTTCATCGGTTGAGCCGGCCCTGGATATCCAACAGAGAAATAGCATGGCGAATGAACCGATCTGAGACCGTCGTACGAAATTATTTAAAATTGGGTTAAAAATATGGCGAAAAAGGAAGAAGAGGTTTGAAGTCCAAGTTGACTGCTCGGGATAAAAGAAGAATTCTGGTTGAACCAAGGAAAGGAAATTCATTCTCCTCTCAAATTAAGACAAAACTTAATCTGCCAGTTACTGCGAGGCGTGTTAGACAGATTTGTAATAGCGATCCATATTTAAAATTCGTCAACCGTCTTAAGAAACCACCGCTGACAGAACGTCATAAGCAAAGTCGCTTAAGATTCGCTGAAAAGCACATTGGTTGGACTACTCAATGGAATAACGTATTGTTCACGGACGAAAAAAAGTTCAACTTGGACGGTCCTGACTGCTGGCAATATTATTGGCATGACTTGCGTAAGCAAACAGAAGTTCGTATGAGCCGAAATTTTGGAGGTGGCTCAGTAATGATATGGGGTGGTTTTGGAGCTCGTGGTAAAACACGATTGGCTTGGGTTCCACCAAAAATGAATTCAAAAATGTACGTTGAACTGTTAGATAGCGGCATTTTGGAAGAAGCGGAAGAAATTGCTGGTCCGAACTCAATTTTCCAGCAAGACAATGCGGCCATTCATAGTGCAAAAGTAGTTAAAGAATTTTTTAAAGAAAGAAATATTGAGGTTTTAGACTGGCCGGCAAGAAGCCCGGACATAAACCCCCTAGAAAACCTGTGGGGACTTCTTTCCAGGAAAGTTTATAGCAATGGATGCCAATATCAGTCAACAACTGACCTCAAAAATGAAATACGAAAAGCCTGGAGCGAAATTTCCGGCATTTGTTTGGAAAATCTAATAAAATCAATGCCAAAGCGGCTTTTCGAAGTAATTTTAAATAAAGGTGGGTCAACGAAATACTGACCTAAATTTCATTCCAATTTAACAACTAAGAACACGTATAATACTACATGCGCTTATTATTATTTCCATGACAATCATGGTCAAATTTTAATTTTTACTTTCAACATCCCTTTTTGTTGTTAAGAAATATGAAATTGTTACGTTTTTGTTCTTGGTATTAGTTACTGTTATAAATGATATACGAAATATATTTACGTTATAGCGAAAATTTAAAATTAATACATCCGTTTATTTTTATTTCCCCCAATGTATCTGGGGCACTTTTAGTCGAGGTCCAGCAACAGACAGCAGCCATGAGGTGCGAGAATATGACATGAATTTTGAGAGCGGCGTCTGCATTGCGAGAATATGAAATGAATGCTGAGAGCAGCTTCTGCATTGTGACATTCAAACCCAATCCCTCCCACCAAGCGCGGGCTATTTTGCCTCGCTAACATGGAATTATACGATGCTGTTTGTAAGTGGAGCTCAACCAAAAGTTTCATGCTCTAGACAGCTGCATAGGCACAAGTACCCAGAAACTGGTGCCCGTGTCACCATCGCTTCTGTCTGTTGCTGGACCTCGACTAAAAGTTGCCATGCTCTAGCCAGTTAAATGGCTGCAATATTTAAATATTTTGCTTGGATCAATCGCTTTCGGCAACATGGAACACGTTTCGGCGTTTCGCCTATTCGACTGGACATCTGTATTTTACTTGTACATATCTGGGGTAGTATCCCAGTAGGGAAAATCGCAAGTATTTACTCTGGGAAGTCGATTTGGAAGTACTTCTTTATTTAGTGTTTTCTGTAATGACTTATAAGTAATGCAGACGAGAATGGGTTTGGTGACCAAGAGTTCGATTTCGCGCAAAAGCGTGTTGAAAAACTTCGTAGCTGGTCGTTTTCTTTGTTAATCATCTCAGTTATCTCAGCCATTAAGTATTTTTATCTTTAATGTATAAACATATTATTTGAATTTATGTTTATGATAAGGGTGTTTTTTTAAGAGGTTGCTTGTTGGGAAATAATGTTGTCGTTGAAAGTTTCTTTCAATAAGTCCATTGTTTCACGTGCTGTATGGCAAGTGGCACCGTCTTGTTGAAACCACATTTCGTCCATATCCATATCTGCAAGATTTGGCAACAAAAACTCATTGATCATGGTTCTTTATGGTGGTCTCTGAACTCACGAAGTGTTCTATAAATATTTTTAATTGAACACTGTTTTTGAAAATAAATTTCCACGATTTGGGAGCGTTGTTCTGGAGTTAACCTATTCATGATGATTTGCCAAGCACTACTGAGTAGAGACGTCACTTTGAACTGTCAAAACAATTATCAGATAATAGAGTAATCCCTATTGAAAAAACAAACCTCCTAAAAAACACCCCTTATAAATATAAATCGCTTAATTTTACTTCAAGCTATCCCACCCCTTCACGCCTACCCCAACTAAATTACAATATAATAACTTTGTATTATTAGTTTAATAATAAATGTAAGTACTTCCAAACCACATTCTAAGGAAAGGAAAAGGGAAGTACTTCCCCGCCTAGGCCATCTTCATGTTATGTAATGTTTTTTTTTGTACTGCGTGGAGGTACTTCTAAATCAAATGTGGAGGAAGTACTTCTTCAACCCATTCTATGGAAGGGAAAAAAGAAGTATTTTCCAGCCTAGGCCATCGCCGTGATAATGTAATGCCTTTTTTTACTGGGTGGAAGTACTGAACTGCTTCTGTAGAAGTAGTTTTTCCAGTACTTCCATTCCCTACTGGTATATTATATTATTTACTATGTATTATATATTATCTATAACGTACTATGTACAATGTACTGCATATTACCTACTATGTTCTGAAAAAATTCAAACTGAATACAGTAGATTCCCATAAAAATTTAGATCCGTGACTTGGGCTGAATATAATATGACTTTTTTACATATTTGCACAATGTTTAAAATAGCAAAAATTTCTGCTTCGTGACTATTGCATCAACCCGACTATATGTACTGTGTACTGTGTACTATGTATTTCCTATGAACTATGTACTATTAGTCCATTCAAAACGCGGGGGGAGGTGTTCCAAAATAACACCGTTAAGAAAATCGAACCCTAAAGGTTTCTGGGGTCGCTGATCACGATCGGGGTCCCGCGGTCCTAAAACATGGGCGTCACCCCTAAAAATGCAAAAAACACCCCTTTTTAGGGGGTTTTCGCGATTATTTCAATAATAATGAAAACAAATGTGATGAAATGCACTTTTTTTAATATTTATTTGCCAAGGTGGTTGATTTGTACTATATTAAGGCGAACTTTATGATAAGGGGTAGTCCTAAAAGGTTGAAACTACCCCTAAATCGGCCAAAAATGGCAAAAATTGTAAAAAAAATAGGATCACCCCTTACCATTAAGTTCGCCTTAATTTAGTATAAATCAACCATCTTGGCAAATAAATATTAAAAAAGTGCATTTCATCGCATTCGTTTTCATTATTATTGAAATAATCGCGAAAACCCCCTAAAAAGGGGTGTTTTTACATTTATAGGAGTGACGCCCATGTTTTAGGACCGCGGGACCTCGATTTTCGTGATCAGCGACCCTAAAAACGTTTAGGCTTCAATTTTCGTAACGGTGTTATTTTGGAACACCATAACGCGCGTTTTGAATGGACTATATGTATGTATTCATTAACTTCCCAGTATAGGAAGTTATTGTAATCGGTCCGAAAATCGAAATATAAATTTTCGACGTATTTTCATCTTTCAAGGTCCCAGGAGCATTTTAAGGAAAAAATTGGGAGGAATTATGTGTGTGTGCGCGCGTACGTATGTGGTCACTTTTTCCTGCAAGATATCGCGCGAACCAAAATAGATATCGACTTCGTTGAGGTGTCGTTCGAAGCGTATTACCGAAATATGATCTGAAAAGGTTTTCATAAAATTCGATCGAGCCTTTTTTTTGTTTAAGCGGCGTAAAAGATTTTTGTACCTGCACGATATCGCGCGGACACTTAAACATATCGACTTAGTTATTTTCAATTTTAATTTGCCTATCATTAGTTCACCGGCACACAAAAAAAAGTGGACTGTACTTTTGACCAGACCCACTTATCTTTATGTATTTTGACGCGCTGAATCCGAATCCGAGATCCGTTTGACCCGTACACCCTCAAAACTAGAACTAAGAAAAAAAATTTCTTGGTTTGAGATATACTCATTTTTAGCTCTTTCAAACAAAAAAGCTTATACAGAGGCTCTGTCCGTCTGTTCGTCTGTCCGTCTGTGACCTTATTTCGTCTCTGAAAGTACTGTCGCTACAGACTTGGACCATATCTCAAATTGTAGCTTTTGAAGAAAAGTAATAAAACTGAGAAAATGGTCTATAAATTCAAACCGGAAGTATCTTTAACAACAAAAAAGAGATTTCTAATAAAGTACATATATCGGTAGCCTAGAGCTAAGGCGCTGGAATCCTACCCCGCGGAACCAAGTTCAATCCTCGGCCGGCCGTGCTGAAATATATTTTTTTTTTACTTCGGTGCAACATTTTTTGAATCTATCACTAAATTATATTATTTAATAATGATACTCAGGAGAATATAAACATTTACTTATGTAATTAAAAGTGACAAAATATTTTCTTGATTTTTTATGGTCATCCAGTCTGAAGAGTTATTCAACAGAAAGAATACCATGAAAAAGCGTAATTAGTGGCTAGTCTCCTACACAACAACATCCTACTAGTTTTAATTTAAGCAACTCAAGGTAATAAAATAGTTTTATTTGCCTCAATAAATATTCTCGAATTAAAACTTCATCGTGTCTTTATTTAATACAAATTTTGTTTTGAATGAAAAATATTTAGTTTCTTGAGTAAAAACTTAAAAAATCTTATTTCGAACAAGACATATCTTGGTCGAAAAGTATAAGTATTGAGCGAAGAAATACAATTGCTTGGCTCAAGAATTTCTAGTGTCTTACTCTGAGACAGCATTCTTATGTTAAGATAGAGTTGAGCCGGACTTACAAGAGGCAGTTCATTTGTCCCGTACACGATAGTAAATTGTACTGAGGCCTCAACTTTTTTAAATGTCCCGGTTCAAAAATAATGTACTACTGGGATATGAGCGTGTATCGTGCGTTTGTAAATTACGAAGTGGAGAGACATTTCTTACTTCTTTTGCAGCAGCAAAATACCCAATCTGAACTGCGCCGAAGTGAGATTGTAAACACGAACTGGAACAACATTTTCTTATTTCTTTTGCGACAATAAAATATCCAATTCGAATTGCGGCGAGGTGAGATTGTAAACACGAACTGCATAGATATTTTCTTACTGTTTTTGCCGCAGTCAAATATCCAATTTAAGCCGAGCCGTGGTGAGATTGTAAATACTGTTACGTTTTTACGGCTTAACGGATTCGTAGGATTAATTAAGGAATACACTTTTTAATTATCCACACAATAATTTATTTATCACAAACCAAAACACAATTTAATTACTAACACAATTCTTACAGTTCACTATAATCACTAGCAAATTTAATATTTCGCACTCTTCAATTCTAATTATCGCTTTTTATTTCACTATAAATCACCACTTTTCACTTTGGAACACTTGTATCGCCTTTATAATCAAAACTGACTCGATAGCGGCTGCCAGGCGCTTTTATATAGGCAGCTCCACCTTTGTCTACTTTCTGGAACCTTCGTTTTCTGGTTCCTTGTGGTATGTTCTTTTATTTCGTTAAGTTTCGACCAGCTTGAAGTTGTCTTCGCTTATCGCTCGTTAGTTTAGTACATAAATTCTTAGTTCAGACAACAACCGAAAATCGTTGATTCATCCTCTCGACAGATGGCGCATAATCATCACAATACGAACTGGAGAGAAATCTCTTACATTTTTGAAGGAGTGAAATTTTATACTAAAGAGAGAATTCTTACATTTTTCGAGGGAGGTGAATTTTGTACTGAAGAGACAATTCTTACATTTTTTGGAGGGAGTGAAGTTGGAGAGATATTTCTTACATTTTTCGAGGGAGGTAAAATTTTATTTTTATTTTTAAATTCTTTTATTTAACTTGCATGGTATGTGACCAAATCATGGAAGTTAAATTTCACCCACTTCCCGGTTTCGGATAGAGCTGAAATTTTGCATACACGTTTAGTTTGAATCTGGCCATTTTGTAAAAATATCAAGATGGCGGTTCCAAAATGGCGGCGGAATTTTGAAATGGTGCTCCGCGGCCCTTTGACATGGGTATCAAATGAAAGGATATGACTGGTAGAACACAATTAGCTATGTGGCGTCATTCCAAATTCAAAATGGCGGCCAACACTAAATTGCGGAAAGTTTATAATAGACTAAAAAGTAGAAAATATAACCGATCAACTTCCAATTTTGCACACACTCGTAGTTCGGGTGATAATTAATGTGTATGAATGATGAGATGAATGGTTGAGTTAAGGGTGAATTGAAAATAAAGAAGCAATACACGTTACAAAAAATCACAAACAAACACAGAGATGCTGCTGTCAACTAAATTCAACTACACAAATACTGAGCTCATGTCCGTATGAATAATTTCAACTCAACCCAGGTAGCAAAGCTGAGTCGAGTTCAGTCAACCTTAACCCAACTCGACTCCCGTTTACATGTAGTTAGACTTGGGTTCAACTTGAGTTCAACTCATCATGTATAAGTACTAAATGCAATCTGACCTTTTTGTAAAGAAATAAAGAAGACGGTTCCGAGATGGCGGCCGTTTTTGCAATTATGTTCCACCGAGCCCACGACATGGGTATCAAATGAATACAGTAAACTGTGTGACGTAATTTTAAATCTAATAGAATTGCCATCATAAAATGGCGGAATACATATAATAAACTAAAAAGTAGAAAATAAAATAAATGGTTAAAAATTTTTTTTTTAAAAAATTCTTTTAATTAACTGAAAAATGTACTGAAAAGTACAAAATAAAAAATATGTAAAAGAAAGCGTGAAATATCAATTTTAATGAAAAAGTTAAATAAAAGAACCCCTTTGTAGTGAACAACCTCTAAAAGTCGAAAAATTCATTGGTTTCAACGAAGTTAATAATTGTAACGTTAAACTTGTCAGCCAAACAGAACTAAAGCTCTAAGAACAGAACATTTAAACAACGAAGAGAAAGGGTCCCTTCTTAAACTCTGTAGAAATTTCGATGACATATTTTATAATGGTCAAATACTTACGTTCACAAATGCTGTCAAACATCGCATTAAAATTACAGACGATATTCCAATATACGCTGAGTCGTATAGATACCCCGAAATTCATAAATCCGAAGTTAAATCTCAAATTCAAGATTTATTAAACCAAGAAATCATTAAACCTAGTTACTCTCCATGGAGTAGTCCGATCTGGATCGTTCCGAAAAAACAAGACGCTTCAGGAAAACAAAAATGGAGATACGTCGTAGACTACAGGACAAGACTAGAATGAAAAAACCATAGACGATCGGTACCCCATCCCGAATATAACTGAAATACTTGACAAGCTTGGTAAATGTATGTACTTTACAACCCTCGATTTACCCTCAGGATTTCATCAGATTGAAGTTGATCCTAGAGATATCGAGAAAACAGCTTTCACTATCGACAATGGGCATTACGAATTCGTACGCATGCCATTCGGTTTAAAAAAGGGGCCCTCGACATTCCATAGAGTAATGTATAATGTATTAAGAGAATTACAAGGAAAAGTTTGCCTTGGCTATATGGATGACATTATACTGTTCTTAACATCCTTACAAGAACATTTGGAAAACCTATCTAAAGTATTTATTAAATTAGGTCAAGCCAATTTAAAAATTCAGCTTGATAAATCGGAATTTCTCCACAAAGAAGTTGCATTCCTTGGACACATTATTGCTCCCTCCGGCGTTAAACCAAATCCCCAAAAAATTCAAGCCATTGAAAATTTTCCAATTCCTCGTACCACCAAACAAATAAAATCTTTAGGGTATTATAGAAAATTCATATTAGATTTCGCCAAACTCACTAAAACTCACTGTTGAGGATACAGCATCTACTAAAAAACAAAAACTAGAGTACTCATCTCAATTGTGGACTCACCTGAGGAAGTATTTAAAAATAATAAATTCGCGCACGCAACATAACCAAAACAACACCGACCGAATATAAAAATATACACGAACTGTCAAAATTCGACAAGGTGACAACAGAGAAGACCCAAAGAAACACAACATCACTACTCGAGTCTCGGACAAGCCATCGATATTAGCGAAGACCAAATCCAGAAGGGGAGAGTTGCAGCACTTGGATAGAGGGTCAATGACCGACCCATTTACATCAGCCTGGACAGGGCGATGACCTGTAGAAGAGCGGGAAAATCTTCCCCCAACTATGCACAGGGAAACCGCTACGAACTATGTAATATAAAGATTCATCAGCGCGGTCGCCACTTGGAACTCGTAGCCGTTGGACCGAAGATAGAAGACAGACATCAATCCAGAAGTAATTAAATTGGTAATAGAATTCAAACTTGAAGATATTGTATATTAATATAATTATTCTTAACATTATAATATAATTAATATTAACCAACAACAAATTAGTGCAGCAATACGCAAATAAAATTATAAAGTTTTTTTGAAGTGTGTGAGTTTTATTTTCTGGGAAAATTACCTTTGCAGAAAATTCTTGAACATTAACGCGCCTTTAGCTAAATTATATCCAAGCCACATTTTTACCGTCAATCTGGCTGGCGGGTAGGGAAATTCACTGGTCGGTAGTCGGTCGTACTAAATTCGAATCCCGTACGTGTGAATGATAATTTATCTTGGATCTTTTTGATTTCATATATTTTTTTGGAGAATAATTTCTTTTCAGAAAACAAGAGAAACACAAATCGAGGCAACACAATGAGCTACCGAAACACTCACTAAACCTTTAACAGAATGCCTGAAAAAAGGCAAACAAATAAAGTTAAATGAGAGATATGTACATACAATGTTTCGAACATTGCAAAGACCTTCTTTCAAATGACCCAATATTGCAATATCCAGATTTTTTGAAACCATTTAATTTAACGACAGATGCCAGCAATTTTCATATCAAGGTCATATACATAGAATCAGACAAACCAATATGTTAAGCTTCTCGAACTTTAACGCAAAGTGAAATCAATTACAGTACAATAGAACAGGAGCTCCTCGCAATAGTGTGGGCAACCAAATATTTTCGACCCTATATCTATGGTCACAAATTCAAAATAATAATTGATCAGAAGCCCCTTACGTGGCTATTCTCCTTGAAGGAGCCCAACTCCAAACTCATTAGATGGCGACTCAAACTTGAAGAGTTTGATTACGAAATAGTTTATAAAAAAGGAAAACTAAATACAAATGCAGACGCTCTAAGTCGCATTGAAATTAATAATAACGATTCAACAGATCCGCCGATTCGGCTCAAACTTCAGATTCTTCTACCATTCATTCCGCTCCTTTGAATAGAGAAGATAAGGAACCGAAAATAGCGTACATATACACGGATTTGAGGGAAGCACTTGGGATCAAGAAATTTTCTCTCTAATTCTCTCCCTCCACTTTAACCACAACAACAAAATACATTCACTTTAACCACAACAACAAAATACATTGTCTATCCCGGACATAGGCGTAGTGAAATTTGTTCAGATTTTGCGAAGGGTCTGCTTCAAACATTTAGCCAAGTGAAGCGTTCTCACCGAGATGGTTGCTGAGAAACGATATCCCTCCCGGTTTTTGAATAAATATAACAAAGCCACTGTCCGGGATTGACACAAATACGTAAAGAATGCTATTCATTAGTGTTGCCAAAATGCTCCCCCGTGTGTAATAAATTGCACTTCCTCGTCTTCTCTATTCAAAGTTCCGCTCAAGAAACGTCCTGTCAATGAATTTACTCACCAATTGATTCTCACTAAAACTAATAGTATAGTTAACCCCCCTATGGTATACAATGGATTATTCGAGACGAAACATCGTCGCATTTTCAGGCAACCAAATTTAGACGAAGAGGAACTTATAACAAATATTTTAAAACAGTACTTATATCCTGGTAAGTTAACAGCCATTTTCACCGACGACGATACTTTCAAAAGTGTACAAAATGTGTACTCCAAACTCTTTTCAAACAATGGAGCATTTAAACTATTAAGATGTACTGAAAAACTTAACGACGTAGTAGATCCAGAACGTCAAGACCAAATTATAAATGAGTACAATCAAAAACATAATCATCGTGGAATAAACGAATCTCTTAACTACTTACGTAGAACATACTACTTTATAAAAATGAAAGAGAAAATTACAAAAACAATTAATGATTGCGAAAAATTTCAAGTTTTGAAATATGATAGACATCCTCCTAAAGTTCAATACGAATATTCTGAGACCCCTTCAAAACCACTCGACATAATCCATATTGACGTATATAATATTCAAAATATATTCATATATAATATTCACAATGAGAATATTCTAACAATAATAGACAAATTTTCAAAATTTGCCTCAGCATATATTTTACCTGCAAGAAATAGTGTAAGCATACCTAGAAAAGAGAATTTTTTTCACAACATGGCATCCCTAAGAAATTGATATGTGATGCTGGTGATGCTGTTGATGCTGTTGCTGGTGATGAATTCAAATCTAATCTGTTTAAGGACTGTTGTGACCAATATTCAATTCGAATATAAGTATATTACTACCCCTCAAAACTCAACAGGTAACTCAACAGTTGAAAGATTTCACTCGACGCTCACTGAAATCTAGAGAATAATTTATGATAAGGATAAGGATCAAAAGATATATTAAATAAAGCACTTATAACATATAATAATCCAATCCATTCAGTAACTAATTTAACCCCTTTTGAGCTAATAGTAAGCCATACACTAAGGCCCCTATTGCGAGTGTCGATACCTAATCGACAAGCGACAATTATCGATTATAGACTGTCGATTATATAGTTTGATATTGCGTATGTCGATTTGACAGTCGACTTTTATCGATTGCTTTTTTGCTCACGACAAAATTTGCCATGAATTTTAACAAAAAACTGCTCAAAATAATTTTCTAAATCAGAGTAGTCCAAATATTTGTCTATTGAGTTACACAATGCCAAAAAGAAAATTAATCGACACAATCGACTATAGTCGAGTCGATCGTTAATCGACACTCGCAATAGGGGCCTAAGAGTTTTTTCTTTCGAAAAAACTGTCAGTTGGCGCGTTGAAAAAACTGCCACTTTGCGTGGCTTGTTTGAAAAAGCTCTTTGTCCATACACTATAAAAGTTAATTTGTCGGATTGCGTGGCAGTTAAAAAGCTTTTGAAAAACAACAACAAAATGTATATAATTGACTCGGCGTGTGGAATGGCTATTTTTTCAACGTTCCACGCAAAGTTCAGTAGTATAAAATAGAGAAAAATTCTAAAAGTGGCGTGCCATTTGGAGTGTAATTTTTATTGTGGTTATTAAAATGGCAGAAAAAATTAATAATTCACGGGAATTTATCATAAATTTTATAGAAATTTACAAAAAACTGCAGACGCCGAGCCACTCCAAATGACACGCCACTTGTAGAATTTTTCCATGGGTGCGTAGATCAAAAGAAAAACTGTGAAATTGAGTGTCAAGTGGACTGTAGAAAAACTTGGCGTGTCATGTTGACCACTCACGATGGCATAAAACTGGAAGTTGGCGTGGCGCGACAATTGGCGCGTGGAAAAAACTGTTAGTGTATGGCTTACTATTGACAGGTAGGACATATAAATTTAATAGGATTATTAATGAATCGGAATTTAAATAAACTTCATGAATAACAAACAAATTTATTTGATAAAATAAAATCAAAAATAGAAAACCGTAATAAATCGATAATTGATAATCTAAATAAAAAACGTGAACCACCACGAGATTTCGAACAAAATGAAATAGTACACGAATATAATAAAAGAAGAAATAAAATTACTCCTAGAGCTAACAAATTAAAAGTAGTATCTAATCGCAAAGTAATTGTAGTAACCCCTAATCAAAGAAAAGCACATAAGAATAAACTAAAAAATAAACTTAAATTTCAGAATAATATCATGCCAACGGATAGAGATCCAGGACCTATCGAATAGTCAGGGTTTATTATAAATGAAATTAGGATCAGGAAAACTTATAGAATCTCACTCCAAATTAATACATATAGTCAATCTAACAGAAAACAGTAAAAACATAGAAATAATCGCAAAATCCGTTGAAATAATAAAAAATAGTAATGATAGCAATCTAAGATTATTAATAGAAATAACTTATCTAAAATTTAAAGAATTAGAGCACAAGTTTTTGACACTATCCCCAAAACGTAGAAATAAAAGAGGCCTGATAAACGATTTAGGAAGTATAATCAAATTTATTAGGTACTGGAAACTTAGACGAAAACGATGCAATACAAATAAACGAAGCAATTGAAGGACTACAATTTAACTAACAAACTCTTAAAGACGGACTGACAAAACAAACTTTTTTAAGTAATAAAATGTTAGAACGGTTCAATAACATAACCAAACCATAACCACATTAATGAGGAACAACAAATTTTACAAAATTATCTTTATGAATATCAAACATCAATATCACAGAGAATCCGTTCCGAGAATAAAGCGTTTGAGCATTTGCAGAATGTTACAGACAAATTTCAATATAGAAATCAAAAATTACCCACAAAGATACGACCCTCTCAAAATTTCCCATAAGCTCCCTTGCGAGTGAATATATCAATCGACAAGGTGCAAGCGAGACAAAATTCAATTTAAAAACAAAACAAAAATCGAAGAAAGAGAGAGTAAATAAAGAAATGTTATTTCACGAAGTGCGAAAGAGACGCACTGATTTCTCTTCTCCGCAATTTTTTGTGCCGTCTGGACTTTTATTTTGCTTGTGTGAATTCATGTACCATCTTCGTGTACTTCCTGCTCTGCATGTGTTTGTGTAGTTTGCCGTTGCTCCGCCCTCTCGCCATTCCGGAGCGCGTATATGAATGAGAAGTTGATTTTTACTTTGAGTTGATTTTTACTTTCCTTTTTCTTCGCACAGAAAGGATTACATTGTCGTATCTTTCTGAGTAATTTTTGTAGAAATATTAACTAATCATCTTCAGGAAATTTCCGAAGCTATTACTCTTGCTAAACTTAATGTAATATCAAAACAAATTTTTAGCCCCAGTGAATTAGAATTCGCATATAATTTTATGACAAAACAAAATATTACAATTAAAGCAGACGAACAAATTTATCAAATTTTAGCTCTTTAAGCATACTATAATGGTTCGAATATAATATTTAATATAAAACTATCGTATCATATGAACATTTTAACCTATCATTTAATTAACCTTCAATAAGACCTTTACCATTAACTTACCCCAACCCTTTTCCTTTATGAGCCAAAATTATGTATATTCAATTTTTAGTCAAGCCATGCATGCTGATAGAAGATTCATATTACTCCTACAAGGACATCTTAGAGAAAATTCCAACAAACAACTGTATACCGAACCTCTACAGTACGCAGCCAGAAGTGCTTAAGTGAAAAATATGCCCTCAAAGTTTTTTTTTTTTTTAGATACAGAGTTGTGCACAAAACCACGTTTGCTAGTTACTCAGCAACCACAGCTCAGTTTAAGATAAGAATTATAGCAATGATTAAGAATAACATACTGAATACAAAAATGCAATAAACTCAAAATGGTCAAATTTGCACTTAAGAACTTCTGGCTTTTTACTGGGAAAAACGCGATATCTCTGGCGGCCATGTTTTTTTTTGTGATTCCGAAATTGTTTTCTTAAAGTCACAGCGAAGCTGGGATTCATTTGGAGTGTTTAGTCTCCTTAAAATGCTAATTTCCCCGAACTAAAAAGAAAAAATAAAGAAAAAGCTATGTTCGAGTGGCCATATTCCGGTAAATTTTTAACCAAAATAATTTTTCGAACCAGCTTTTTAAAGGAAATTTTGTCTACTTTTTTTTCATAAAGCAATATATTTACCTATCTCTGATCTAAAAAAAGGTATAGGCAAAGAACCAAAAAAGACAAAACACATCGAAATTTGGTATATTTTTGTCTTCTTGTTTTAGCATTTTTGACATAAAAAAAAATTTTCAATTTTTTTTAAATAAGTCATTTCCATGGGAAATTTAATTCTCTACAAAAATTTCATATAAAGAATATAGAAATTTTGCTTCGTTTGCGAAATATATTACAAAAACAAAAAGGGCCAATTTTGACCCCTATCTCCAATTTCCACCCTCTAATTTAATAGCACTCCGCGGTTTTTTCTTCTTAAATGACCCATTGAACAATTCCTGCAATAAAAACCCGTGAACGTCTTAGTACCTTATTGTCCTGTTGTTTCAGGCATAATCAATAGACTATTATGTCTGTTGGTATTTTTGTAATGGCACTTGAAGAAGAATAATTGTCGATATCCTTATTGGAAATTTTTTCTTCGCATTTAATTAATATGATTTGTATCTGAAATCGGTTTGTTCTATTAAATGAAATAAAAAAAGTTAAATCGTTCTGAAAAAGGATTGCAGCAGCGATAGTGCAGTGGTGTTACATTATAAATGCATTAAACAAAACGTAACAGTAATAACGTAGAAGTGCGTTTACATGTTACTCTCATTGGGCTAGTGTAAACGGTTCACTACTTCACACTTGGTAATCCGGTTTTTTATCATACCCCCGAGGTACATGGGTATTGCTACACCAAGAGTAACTTATTATTCTTAGATGGGATATTAATTTATATGCCTTATTGTTTCTTATCTAGGAAGCATTTGTGCATGTGTTAGTTTTCACACAAAAAAATCTTTATTGAACAAGTTACAACATATTTTATGTTAAAATAGTCTTTATTTAGTAGTTTAAGACAGAAGCTTAAGTGAAACAGAACAAAAAATTATGGAAGCTGGGGCAGCCGAACCATCACTTTAATAATTGGTGCAAAAGGTGCAAAAAAATTCGGTACAACTCGAAACGAACGTTGGAAAATCGCTATAAACGTAGATACGTTGTGTGTGTTTGAGAGCATATGTCCGTCAATATTATGTAGTTGATCAGATTTGTTCATAACTTTTGCGGCAATTCACAATGAGAGGAGATTGAATCATGAGTCATGATTAACGTGACCATACGTCCCGTTTTGAACGGGACCGTCCCGTTTTTCGGTTGCTCGTCCCGGTGTCCCCGAAAAAGACCTAGGGACTCAAAATTGTCCCGTTTTCAGAAACCGCGCAATCATTGTCGGGCCGGAAAGAGTAAATGAGAGGGGCAAAGGCGTAGCTAAAGCGGAGGGGGCAAGATCGATAAAAAGACATAAAAAAAAGACCGAGTCGTAAAAAAGCCATAAAAAGCAAAATGCTTGCGCATATATGCTTGTGTTGTGAGGACGGCCGATAAAGCAAAAAGCCAGGCCAGCCAAGTCAGCTAAAGAAATTCTTTATGATTTTATCCAAAAAGATGAAAAATTAAAGTGAGTTTAAAAATGTACCCAGTGAGGTGGCAGCATAGAAGTCGTTTCAACTAATTTGTTTCGAGTTTTAAATGGAAAAATTCAATGGAAAACTCGGAACAGATGACATTCTGTCGGCAAGATGGTATACTTTGCATTTCGAACACAAATTACCTGACCCCTTTCTCTTTCACCTCCAAGAAAATTCTCTATATATGCCCATGGAGAGGGGAGGAAGAGAGGAACTTGGTAACCGGCGCGTTAAACCACGGTAACAATATATCCCGTTTTGATGCGATTTTTTTAATCCTACGAAGGCGTGCAAGTAAAAATTTTACACCTTCAAGACCAACCAGATGAAACTTCTGATATCATTGTTAATTGACAATACCAGCTTTGGTAGTGGCTAAAATGTAGTTGGGGGGACTGTTTTGGTAAAACCACGCTCGCGCTTGGAAAGTAATTGTAAGAGGTGAACAAAATAAAAACTTTTCGATACTGGATCACATATCCACATATCAGAAAATGTTGGGCTATAGTAAAACTAGGTAGCTTGCGCTTATAGCTGCCGTAGAAAGGGCTTCAGAAATGTACCAACCATTAAAGAACTACTTTTTGAGCATTGAAAAATGCCCCAAATATTAAAAAACTTTTTTGAAGACCCCAAATCAGAATTGTGGCTTCTTTTTTTCATGCTCAGTCAGCAAGTTTGCTTCAAGCTGTATTGTTCAGACTGCAAAAGAAATTAACCAACTGAAACATAATTTTATTCAGAAACAGACTAATCAGTTCTTACCCCATGCAGTCCGTAGTTTTATGTTAAAATTGAAAGATAATGGCACTGGTATTGACGAAGAGTTTGTAAAAAGTACAGCTACAAAATTTTATAAAACAAGTTTTGAATATTTGGAACAGTGGACTGGCTTTTGACATGAATATGTCTTATCCCTGGGGTCTATTTGAAAGAATGTGCGGAGACGAAAATCGTTTCCATGACTCATTACTGTTTGGCATACTTTTAGGATAAATTTTAGAAGCAAATTAAATTTATATTTAATTCTGCATATTTTTAGGTGAAAATATTATCGAAAGCTTTCTTAAGGTTAGAAAATTTTCGAGACATTTCTTTTGACATGAATATTTGTCGTTTTGCCAAAATGACTGTTTCGAGCACATACATTAACAAGAAGCTATGCTAGCAGCTTTTTTGCGTCCAATATCATAGCAGCTTTTTTTTGTTCAATCGCTGCGAGTTCTTGTTCCAAGAGTGAGAAAAAGTGTCCAGGATATTTTACTTTGTGTGAGATTTTTTAAACAGCTTGTGGGGGCCATCCAACTAGTTGTCCAAACTGAGTTGTGTAAAAAGTTGTTGTTTTGCCACAAACGCTTCAACTGAGTTGATATTTCAACTGTCAATTCGATATTTTATAGGCAATTTGAAAGTTAAATGAAATTGTAGAAAACCCGCGACTAAGTTTTATAATAATAAAAATTGGAGAAAGATGATTTTTTAGATTAATTATAATTGTTTTTAGTTATTAATATGAATATTTATATTTTTCAAAATATAAATTAAATTCTAAAAGTATAAATTATGAAAATAATTTAATAATATGTGAACTTTCATAATTTAAATGAAAAATAATGCAAAATAAACTTGCAAAAAAATATATTCTTCGAATTCAGGCTTAATTCATCCAAGTAGTTTGCCAAACTGCAATACACACAGTGCGACTAGTTGCCCAAACTCTAAACCCCGCCCTCATAAAATTAAAAGATTTTGATTTATCCCAACTGAAACCCCAACTGTCAAATCAGTTTGCCAACTGCCCCACACACGATGCGATTCAGTGACAACACAACTCAGTTAGGACAACTAGTTGGCCTGTGGATGGGCCCCATTAGAAAAGGTGTGCTTGAGTCGTCCGTCGCGCGATATTTTTGTGTTTTCGAAGCGGGGCGGAATCAGGATCGATATCAGGGAATTTTCTTACTACGCAGTTTGCGGATTGGGTGTGGTGCGGCCGCGGAGCGTTTAGAATTTTTGCAAAAGCGCAATTTTTTTATTTTGAACGATTTCGTTTCGTGTGTTTGTATTCTGTTACATTGTGGAAAAGGATAAGGTGGTTGAAGGGTATGTATTGAAGCGAGCCAGATATATATTGTTGTGTGCATTTCTTTCGACCCCCTCCAGGGGTTCTTTCCAATAAGAACAAGAAGGTGATTTCCAATAAGAACAAGAAACAAATAGACCCCAGGGATAAGACATATTCATGTCTACTGTGCCATCGAGAAGCCATGGCACTTCCCGTCTTTTTTTTACTAAAAAATTGGAGATATTTAATTGGGCAGATTTATAAAAATTACTTGCATGGGAAGACGTTCAAAAATCATTCGACTTATTGATTGAAAAGGGATTATTGATTGTAACGAAGATACAGAAGTATTTGACGAATTTTCATCAATGTCTAACTATATCACATTGCAAAAAGTAACCGAATGGAATAATCTTAAGGATTCTAAGTGTTCAAACCCTTTCAAACCAACAACCTTAACCATGAAAACTTTTGTATTTTAATTGAATATATTTTCTGTCTGCCCGGCACAAATGCAACAATAGAAAGAGTATTTTCTTTAATGCATAAATTGTGGACGTCTGACAAAAAGGTTACTGGTTCCGGTTCTTATGGCAATGTTGATAATTAAAAGTTTTGCTGACAAATATAAAAATGACTTCCTTAACTTTTCAAATTTGTAATAATTACTTTTGATAAAACGAAATTTTTATAATATGATTTTTTTATTGAGAACCAACGGTATTCTCTAAATTGAGTCTTTAATGAATTGGTTCTACTAATGGACATAAATAAACCGATGTCCCGTTTTGAGTAGAAAAATAAATGGTCACGTTAGTCATGATAGATGGGGAATATTCAAAGCGGTATCCAATAGCATTGATTTCTGAAACTATAATCGGTAACAATGGCTACCCGTTTTATCGTCCTCTATTGAGGTCAATGGCAAATAGATAACTTTGAAGGCTAATGGTCAGGATTTCGAAGTTGACAATGGTGGGATCGTTCTGAACTCGTCATTATTGTCCACGACATTCAATTCTAAAAAAAAATGCTGGATTTTGGATTCCGTCAAATCAAACAAATACATATGCAAATATGTGACGAAAAGCAAATACGATCGACAAAATAGCACAATATTAAATGATTTTTTTCATTTGCCATGCATAAAAGATATTCGACTGTGGTTCATTGGGTAATTCATTTCGAAAATGTCCAACGTATATAATTAACAATGGATAAATGCCGCACACACATATCGGCACTCGGATAACACACAGAGAGAAAGTAAACAAATATAATTTTACCAGTCAGTATCTACCTGCCCGTGTCCTTCTTCTTCTTTAACGGCTCTACAACTGGGATCCAGTCCTGGCCTCTCGCAACTGTACTCTCCACCGGTCCCGATTCTGAGCCGATGTCATCCAGTTTGGCATCCCTAAGCTCTGAGCGTCCTGGTCTACGCCATCCTTCCAGCGAAGGTTGGGTCTCCCTCGCTGTCGCGAGGTCTTATCGCAGAGAACTTTCCGAGCAGGCTCATCTTCACTCATACGAGCTAGATGCCCTGCCCAGAGCCTACCGAGCTTTATTTTCTTCACAACATCTATGTCGCGATAGCGATCGTAGATCTCATTAGATACTTGGATTTAAAGAGCCTTGACAGACTATAGTAGGCTTCGTTGGCTTTTAACAGTCGTGCGCGTATTTCTGATTCCAAGCTATTGTCGGCTGCTACTATTGACCCAAGGTAGGTAAATGATTTTATCACGTCAAACTCGTGTTCCTCTACCTTGTTTGTGGGACCAACGTTAGTTGTTCTTCCAGACGAGGCCACCATGTACTTTGTTTTGCTTTCGTTAATGTGCCGTTCCAGATTGAAAACTTCTTGTACAGCTCTACAGTAAAAAGCCAGAAGTGCTTAAGTGCAAATTTGACGATTTCGAGTTTTTTGCATTTTTGTATTCAGTATTTTATTCTTAATCATTGCTATAATTCTTATCTTAATCTGAGCTGTGGTTGCTGAGTTATTTGATCGGCAAAAGTGATTTTGTGTACATTTCTATATCTAAAAAAATCTTTGAGGGCGATTTTCTCGAAACGCATATTTTGCACTTAAGCACTTCTGGCTGTGTACTGTAGAGCTGTTGTTGTTCTTCCAATGGTGTCAATGTCGTCTGCGTAAGCCAGTAATTGCGTGGATTTGTGGAGGATTGTACCCGTTGATGTCACGCCCGAATCTCGGATCACTTTCTCCAACGCCAGGTTGAAAAGGAGGCAGGCCAGACCGTCCCCTTGTCGGAGTCCATTATAGATGTTTATTGGTCTAGACAGTGTTCTGGATACCTTTACTTGGCTTGACACATTGGCATGGTCAACCTACATAGTCTTGTCAGTTTGTTGGGGATGGCTTTGTAGAGTTCTACTCTGGCTATGCTCTGGCGGCTTTAAAGTCTAAGAAGAGGTGTTGAATTGAGTTTTGAAACTCTAGACATTTTTGCACAGCCTGCCTCAAGGTGAAAATCTAATTAGTTGTTGATTTGCCTAGGCTGAAGCCACACTGGTGTTGGCCTATGATGTTTCTGGCGTATGACGCCATCCTGTTTTGAAGGATAGCGGAGAATACCTTATACACAGTCCGTGTCCGCACCGCGTTAAATTACTTGAGTTTAGTTTTTGCGTGGACACAGTGCGGATGCTGTGTACGCGGTGCGGATATGTGTGTCCTGGCCCTAATGTTTTTGTTTCAAAAACCCTAAAAATAATTATGAAGATTGATTGCCGCCTTTTGGCTTCTAATTGCAGAGCACCTGAATACAAAAGGAAGATTCAATGCAAAACACTTAAAATTTATTTATCCAGTTAATTCACTTTAAATATTAAATCTGTAATTCAGAATGAAAATCAATATAAATATTAAATTTGTAATTCAAATCAAAATAAAACAAAGTTTTATGTATTAAAGAAATTTCATTTCAATTGTTAAAAGGGTTAGTAAGTTGATTCAATTAGTGAATAAATTCAAACTTCAATGAAAAAGATAACCAGATTAACTCAAAACTATTTTCAGTTGAATATTCACCCAAAATTTACTTAAAAACACCCTCAACAATGTTGTAAACTAAGAATTCAATTTCATCACCTCATCAACGATGTAAGCTACAAATAAGTTAAGCAATTATCGAATTGCAAAGAACACCTCTACAACGTTGATCACTAAATTTAAATTTTCGAAGAAACGAGAAAAATGGTAAAATAGATCACCGAATCACCAGAAGAAACGAAAGAGAAAAAAAGTTGTATATAGAGTTTTATCAGTATGTAAAATGAGGTACTCACCTGATTTCTAGAGTTGATCTTGAACTTGTATAAAAAGGGGAGTTACAGTTGTATGCAACCAACAAAGGAAAGGAAGTAATGTGTTGATGGTCGAATCCCAAAAACACAGGAATATATGTAAATTTGTTGATGGTCGAAGCCCAACAACAAAGGAAAAGTTAGGAGTTTGTTTATGGTCGAATCCCAAAAACAAACGGAATATAGGAAAAGGAGTAAAGGTTTTATGTTCAAGATCAACTTACCTCGGTGAAGATCCGGTCCAGAGAGAGCGATCGAGTCGTTCGCAACAATATTTATTAATTTGCTTGAATTTAATTCAAGTGGGGAAACAAAAGAAAACCGCAACGTTTGAAGTGTTCTTTGCTTCGATAATAAAAGTGGGAATGCGATTTTATACGTAGGCATGTATTGAGGTGATGGGGTTACCAGAGTAAATTTTGAATGAATATCGTAAATTGTAAATTAATTATAATAAACTTAAATTATATTAGTATATCAATGACGATGTAATATGGTGATGGTTGATGTGGTGATCTTGGCCAGATATGATGATGTTTCAGGTTGATGAATGTCCACTGTAGCCGAATGACCAAGCTTCCTTTATCAAGTGGTTCCGAAAAGTGCGTAATTAAACGTTCTTCGTGAATTCATGTTATCCATCTGTAATAAAAAAAAAAACATTAAATGCCCTAAAGGTGATTCAGTGGTTGGACCTTGAGCAGACAAATTCAACGGATAACCAAGGAGAAATTCCTCGCTGTGAAAGAATTGAACACCTAATGCTGCGGGAAGGGCTGAACGAACACCATCCACCATATTGATAGGTACAGCGAGGCGCACCGGGATCCAGCTAAAAAATGAATCATTGGGCGCATCCAGGGCACTTAGCGGAAAAGCCGATTAGCTGAACAGCACAGCGTAAAAAGTAACTCAGCGATATGTGTCGGCTGGATGGGTAGCTGAGTTAAAATTTATTTTGACAGCTAAATTTTTTTTCTATTTTAAATAACATCAATTCACTATCGCTGAGCTACTTAGCATCTTATCTAACTGGCCTTGTAGTTCATTCTTTTGGGAGCTGTGGGAGCCCTAGAAATGTTTGGAGCGTTAAGAAGTATTCCATCTTCAAAAGTTTTTTTTTAAGGTAATTTTATATTGATACCATGAGCTGGGCGAGAAAAGACGGTCGCCCATGGCCGTATCACCAATGGAAGGCTAATTCAAACCGAAGTTCGTCTGGTATCCAAAGTCCATCGTTAGTAGTAGGTACATTCACGCAGTACCATTCATAACTTCAGCACGATTGTTTACACATTGGGATTGCGGTTTTTATCGAGTTAGGTCCGTCATATTCAGTCTGCTCCATGGATCTCGAGCAGCATTTGGCCTAAGGTCATGTACTATCGTTCTTGGCGTCAGTGTTCCCTGCTTGTGCCGTGTTCGAGTCAAATTGATGAGTACATAGACTTGGCTAGCTACAAACAACGCCCTCAGTAAGTGCCATCAAAATTTTATTTTTTGCTCGAAATTGTTTTTCGCATTCATTTTGCGCCCCTTACCACATGGCGCCTAGAGCGACCGCTCCACTCGCTCTACCCTAGGGCCGGCGCTGAGTTCCTATAAGCAACAATTAAATAAACAGAATATTCATAAATAAAATTTATTGATCCTTATCTTCCTGTATTAAGATTGATTTGAAAATATAGACAGATAGATACATAGATGTCCTACGCACACTATTTGTTTTTAATAGAACTTATTCTAAACAAAGTGGGTCTAAGCCGATGGAGCTTAAAGCTAGTGGGCTTTATAAAGTTTGAGTTTTAAATTATGGTTATGTATGTATATTTAATCTAATTTTTAAATTTTAAGGGACCCTGCAAACATTTTATCGACTCGTCGCTTACGAGTCGAGAATCGCTCGCCATAAACTTTTTTCTCGACTCGGCGTTCATGTTTAGGAAAAACAAATTCTCTAGAAAAATCTTGTAGATTTACTACTATTATAGTTATTTGAACTAGCTTCTCCCAGGATTACTTTGTCACCAGTTCTGATACTAGTCAATTTCCCACTAGTGCTAAACGTGTTACTATTTTGTAAGATGTCAGTTTGTTCTATCTACGTTCATCGTACAGTAGCCCAGGAGGGATAGAAAAAAAGTTGAAATAAATCTACCCTGCGATTTCTTGACGCCATAATTAAGAGAAAAATCGTAGGAATTCAATGAATGCGTTTTGGATAAAATTGGTCCAGGGGAACAGGTGGTAAAAAGCTAATAATAGTAGCGAAAACACGTTTTTTTATAGGGAGTGCAATTATCGTAGAACCATGGGTCAGGGCTCTAATTGTGGCCACTGATGGTGCCTACCTACAATAAAAATTTCATGAAAAAATAATGGTAACTTTTCGAGTAAATCTCAAAAATGTTTTACGAAAAAAGGTTGAACAAGGACCACAGTGGTCCTACAAATTTTTTGATTGTCCTTTTGGCTCGCAAAGGGTTGCTCTACAACCCCATTTTCACGAAATGTATGTAAGCAAGACCATCTCCATTACAGGCCATGAAGTTCTCTCTTGAACTAATACAACATTAGCTGAAGTCAGTCCACAAATCTGACATTTGGTTAAAATAAACATGGCGCGGAATAGGCTCGGGATTGTTTTCGTTATATTTTTGTGGTAAAAAGTGGAAAATCATTGTAATTTATTACTTTAAACTATACATGGATTATCAGTGATTAGTTCTTTAGTGATTTAATAAAAAAAATTAAAAAAAAAGTGATTTAGTGAGTTTTAAGTGTGTTAATTGGTGATCAATTTATTTTACTTTCGCGGTGTTTTTTCGTGTTTATTAAAAAAAAAATATGCTGATTATTTAATTAAAAATGATTTTAAAGTCATTAACTAATTTATTATGGAATTATTATTAAACATATAAGTGCAGAAAAGTGTGAAAGGAAAAGTGAATAAGAAAAGTATTTTTCTACAACTATATTTTTAATACTAATTACATAATATATGTATTAATCACTTTAAAATCACTTGTAATCCCATAACTAAACAAAACAGTAAATTTTCAACTTTTTTTCCGTAAATAAACATGAAAAAACACCGTGAATGTAAAAAAAGTTGTTCGCCTTAACAATTAAAACACTTAAAAGACACTTAATCACTAAATTATTTTTATTAACTTCCCAGTATAGGAAGTTATTGTAATCGGTCCGAAAATCGAAATCGAAAATTTCAATGTATTTTCATCTTTCAAGGTCCCAGGAGCATTTTAAGCAAAAAATTGGGAGGAAGTATGTGTGTGTGTGTGTGTGTGTATGTGCGTACGGATGTGGTCATTTTTTCCTGCACGATATCGCGCGAACCAAAACTGATATCGACTTCGTTGAGATGTCGTTCGAAGCGTATTAACCAAAATATGATCTGAAAAGATTTTCATGACATTCGGTCCAGCCGTTTTTTTGTTTAAGCGACGTTAGTGATTTTTGTACCTGCACGATATCGCCCGAACCACGAAAGATATTGACTTACTTGAGGTGCCGTTCGAAGCGTATTAGCGACAATATAATCTGGAAAGATTTTTATAGTATTCGGTCCAGCGGTTTTTTGGTTTAAATGACTTAAGTGATTTTTGTACCTGCACGATATCGCGCGAACTATTAAAAATATCGACTTAGTTGAGGCGCCGTTCGAAAAGTATTAAACAAAATATGATCTGAAAAGATTTTCATAAAATTCGATCGAGCCGTTTTTTTATTTAAGCGGTGTAAGTAATTTTTGTACCTGCACGATATGGCCCGAACCACAAAAGATATTGATTAACTTGAGTTGCCGTTCGAAGCGTATTAGCGACAATATATTCTGAAAAGATTTTTATAATATTCGGTCCAGCGGTTTTTTGGTTTAAATGACTTAAGTGATTTTTGTACCTGCACGATAAGGCGCGAACTAAAAACTATATCGACTTCATTGAGGTGCCGAAACACATTAATACCTAATCTTGTAAGTGCGCACATTTAGTTTGACATTTTAGCGAAAATATTGATAAACAATTGTGACGAATTCTCGGTATTATACATATATTCTATATTGCCTATTGTTCATTTATTAGTAAAATATCCAATCATAATATTCAACAACCATCATACTGGGAAGTTGATCGTGTGGACCGAAAGGGTCGAACCCACATCCCAACTAGTTTTTTTTTTAATTAAATCACTAATAAACTATTCACTGGTAAATCCAATTGCAGTTAAAAGTGTTAAAATACAATATTTTATCACTTTTTACTACAAAAATATAACAAAAATTTTCCCATACTGCCTCTCTGCCATGTTATTCCGGTGACTTTTTGGACTGAGACCAACACCACGAAAAATTCTCCTTCATGGCCTGTAGTTGAGAGGGTCTTGATATAAGGTTTGAGGAACACATAGAAAGATAAATTAACTTATTCATTCGGCATGTGGCATTCCTTCCCAAATTATTTTGTTGAGTTTTTTCAGTGTTTGTTGCCGTTTTAACTAAAAAGAGGGGAAATGATAGAATTTATAAAATTTGGCAACGAGGTGCGCAGAACTGCTCAAATTTTTTGTGTCACGGAGTTTGAAAAATTCTATAGTATATTATCCAGGTGTTTGGTAAGTATTTAATGCACCTATTGTGAATTCAAATTTTTTGCGACAAAATTACAAATTGTAACACGGCGCTGGCAACTCTTTTAGTTTTAAGAACTTATGTTTGTATTAGTTAGAGTTATAGAACTTTTGGGTATAAAGGGCCCGACTTTGTTTAGGCAGACAGTAACATCTTGATCACCAAGATTGTCTATTTAGTAGTGAACAGTGTGTTTTCTCTAAAATACCCCAATACGCCCTAAATGTTGCAAATGGACATCATAGAGCCCTGCGAATCTCCTTGGTCGTCACCAGTAATAATGGTTCCCAAGACGGATGGAGGTATAAGGCTATGCGTAGACTACCGACCCATAAACGCAATAACAGTAGCTGATCGTTACCCTTTACCGAGGATGGATGAGTTATTGCATTCCACAGCTAAGTTCAAGTACATGTCTACATTCGACCTATTAGCCGGATTTTGACAGGTACCGATGCATAGTGACGATGTCGACAAAACCGCCTTTACTGCCCCGTTTGGCACTTATCGATTTAAACGAATGCCCTTCGGTCTTCGTAATGCTTCTGTTACATTCCAAAGGCAAATTGACCAATTGAAGAGCAAGTGTAAAGGTGTTCGTATACTTGCCTACCTGGATGATCCTTTGCAGACACCTGTGTTACAACAAAGGTTTGAAGTCTTAGCCATGGATTTGTTTGGACTACTTCCTGAGACAGAAAAAGGATTTAAATGAATATTTATTGTGGAAGATTTAGGACGTAGATGGGTAGAACTATTTACCTTAACAGAAGCCACCGCGATGCATTGCGCCCAAACACTCATAAGCGAAATTTTCTTTCGATACGGACTGCCCCGAAGAATAGTAAGTGACAACGGTACACAATTCATAAGTGCTGTTATGCAACAGATAACCTACTGTTTGGATATAAAGCAGAACTTTACACCAGTATATCACTCACAGGCCAACCCTGTTGAACGAAAGAACCGTGATTTAAAAACTCAGTTGTCCATACTAGTTGGCGAGAGACATAATGAATGGTATCTTTACCTGCCCGCGATACGCTTCGCGATGAACACCGCCCTCTGTGACAGCACCGGATACAGCGCCTCTTACCTGACATTCGGGAGCGAACTCAGAACACCTAATGATGTTAATCGGAACCTTCGCCTCTTCATAAAATCCGATAATTTTATACCTGTAATAACGCCATATCTGTCCGCACCACTGACATAGTACTTGTACTTATGCATTCCGAGTAGACGTGTTTTTAGCCGCTCCTTGTTATTTTCAAAGTTTTCTAGTGTCTTCCAATCTAATAAACTCTAGCTGATTTTATAATTAACTAACCTTCTTTCTTTGCTCGGTTTGAACTTCTTTAATTCTACAAATTGAAAAGTTTTTATAATAAAAATATATATAAAATGTCGAAAACTAGTCAATCGAGGCCCAAAACTAGAGGTTTTGTCGAGAGTGAAGAGAGTGTATCCGCTACGAAGAGTACGCCAGTGCTCACACACTCGAAGCGGAATGACAGCAGAGGCAGCGGGACACCCCGATCATCGTCGATCGCAGCCTCGGATCATAGCTTTGAGCTCATGGAGAGGAGGTTGCTGCTTAATTTCAACCGTTTCACAGTGGGCTAGATTAGGAAAAAAGTGGACAAAAATATAATGCGTTGTCTTATACATTCGAAATTTTGGCTACATAGGTGTTTCACATCGCTGATCACAAATCCGTTATTAAAACTATCAAAAACATTTTTAATTCAAATTAATTATTTTAAAATAATCATACATACATTTATAAACTTACTTACGCTACTAGGTAGCGGACTCAGATGGTACGACTGCTTTACTTAAGTCCCTGCTAGTCTCTGTGTCGGATGTATGAAGCAACCTCAAAGCTTCGCCAGACAAACTGTTATTACATTTAGGGTATTTCCGTCCGGCACATGCTCGAAATATAATGGTCGGGTGTGACGAGAAGACGATTGAATACATCCTCCATATTTCCTTGTCTAGAAGTTTTTCTAGCAAAATGCTCACGATATTTTTTAAAATCTTTGTTACGCGCCTCCTGGGCGTCTTCAGACATTTCACCAAGCGTTAATTAAATGTAATAAATTAAATGTTCATACATTTTTCCGAAAATTTCACATGGTAACACTGCGTACAAGTTTTAACGTTTTTTCACGAAAGCACGCGATTCACGCCGTACAAAATATGAATTGGCAAGTTTTGGCACCCAAATCTTTCGAATTCTCATTATATAAAGAATTTCCTACAAAATCGCGTTAAAACTATGCCGGGCGGTAGTGGGCAATAAACTATTTTTACAATTTAAGGCTAATAATTTAAAAAAAAACAATTTTTTTCGTGGATATTGATCATTCTCTTACATTAGCATGTATTATTATTTAATAACGGTAAAACACATAAAAATTCTCTACATACCTTCAGGATCACTCTCCATTGAACTTAATTAATATTACACACTCAGATATAAAGTTATTGGGATTTAACGTAGGAAGTGTTTTTCGCGGTGAAGACACGTAAATGCAGTTATGTCCAAAGTATCTAACTTCGGAATGCCTCAGATCCACAGGCTTTAAAGCTACCCGTCCCATTTTTCGGAAAAACGTCCAGGGGATCCCCTTCTATAAAATAATTCCTATAGAAAAGGGCATTTAAAAAAATTTTTTTTTTGATTTTTGTCCACTTTTTTTAGAATCTAGCCCACTGTGCGTTTGCTGGATGAGCGATTCTCTGTCTTTCAAGAGCAATTCACTGCTCTTCAAGACCACCTTAAAAATTTGGAGACTCGCCTGACCACGCGTATCGAGGAAGTGTGCAGCGCCTTGAATAGCGAAGTGGGTAAGTTACGAGACGAGGTCGAGACTGTGCAGCATGACGTTGCAGTAGTCTCCAACGAACTCGAAGACTTACGTCGGCAATCCAGACTGCAGGACGTGGTGATTCGTGGCATACCCATGACTGACAGTCTCAGTCCAAAGCAAATTTTAAATGCTGTAGCTACCACCATCGGTCACGAACTTTCGTCCTACGTAAGCGTGTTTCGACCACTGCAGCGCCAGCGTTTGGACTCCCAGCCCAATAGTTCCATGACTGGCTCGTTGCTGGTGGTGAAATTCTCATCATCCAACGAGCAGCAGGAATTTTTGCAAAAGAGGCGTCAGCATTCATAGGCATTCATTCCTCTGAGTTTAACTCTTATGATGTAGATGTAAACTCACTCAATACAACTTTCATTCAATCCCCTCCCAATTCCACACTGTCTTCTATTCCCTGTTCCTCTTTCTCCAATGCTCCATGTTTTGATGGCTTTAATTTTCGTTGTGTTGACTCACTTGAAGTACTTGAAATATTGCTTTCCATTTCGTCCAACAACGTCGGCTATGATGGAATTTCTCCTCGATTTCTTAAGATTCTCTCCCCTTTAATTGTTGAAACCATCACGCATATTCTTAATTATTGCTTGACAACCTCCCAAGTCCCTTTACTTTGGAAAAAAGCCATAGTGACTCCCATAGCCAAAAAGCCCTCGCCTGCTGATTTGTCTGATTTTCGCCCTATTAGTATTCTTCTTTTTCTAGTTAAAGTCTTTGAGAAAATTGTATTTACTCAAGTTGTGCGTTATATTGATTCTTATAATTTACTTTCTAATCTCCAATCGGGCTTCCGTAAATCCCATAGTTGCGAAACTGCTATACTGAAGGTAACGACTGATCTTCGTTCTGCCCTTGATCGTGGTGATGTTGCAGTACTAGTCCTTCTAGATTTCTCCAAAGCGTTTGACTCTGTGGTTCACTCGCATCTCCTTCATAAACTTAGTCAACGGTATCACTTCTCTTCTTCTTCTGTTCGTCTTCTCTCCAATAGGTTCCAGTGTGTTCGGCATAATAATGTTACATCCTCTTTCCTTAGTGTACCTGCAGGTGTACCTCAGGGTTCGGTTCTTGGTCCTCTGTTTTCTCTCTCTATATTAATAATCTTCCATCCGTTATCCGTCACTGCTCTTTTCATCTCTATGCCGATGACCTCCAGCTATATATTTCGTGTCCCCCTCATCAGATTGAGCTGTGTGTCTCTGAACTCAATAGTACCCTGTCTCAAAATAATGTGTGGAGTTCTAGTAATTTCCTTAAACTAAATCCAATTAAATCGCAAGTACTTTTCCTTAGTCGTTGCTCGCTGTCCCTGGATGGTTTCCCGCCTCTTTTACTTGATAATGTTCCTCTCCCAATTGTTGAATGTGCCAAAAACCTGGGTATTGTTTTCAATTCCAGACTCTCCTGCTGCAGTCATGTCTCATTGATGCTCTCTAAAATCTATGGCACCCTTCGTAAATTGTGGCTACATGGAAGTCTGTTATCTTCGCCCATTCGAGCTAAACTCATCAAAACTCTTGTTGTTCCTCATTTTCTGTATGGCTCGTTGGTTTATATTTCCTTTGACTCATCCTGCCGCCAGCGACTTAAAGTGGCATTTAATGACTGCATTAGGTTCATTTTTAATATGAGAAGGTCTGATCATGCGTCGGGTGTCCAAAATTCAATACTGGGTTTTGACCTCTTTCAATTCCTTGATCTCATGGCTCTACTTCTCTTGCATAAGGTCTTTTATTCCAAAAGTCCCTGCTACCTTGCCGATTTCCTCGTTCCTTTGCAATCCTTAAGATCCATCAAATTCCTGATTCCTGCTCACACTTCCCTATTTGGTAGTCGTTCCTTCTTTGTGTACACCCTTAGAATCTGGAATAATCTTCCAAATCACATTCAGAGAATGAGCTCAGCCACTGTATTCAAAAGACATGCATCTATTTTTCTATCTTCTTCTTCTCATTAGATTTCTTTATCTGTCTTTGCTTCACTGTATCTAATTCTTAATTTTCTACTACTCTTATTCTTTCCTTAATTTTATTTTAATTTTCACTTTAATTTCAATTTTAATTTTAATTGTAATTTTTAAATCTAATTTTAAGTTTTTTTTGTATTAATCCTCTCTGTTAATGTTACTTTGTATGTACTCTAAAAGATGTAAATCTTGTGTACTGTCCGATAATAAATTATTATTATTATTATATAGAATGGACTGCTCATGAGGAATTTTTCATGGCACCAATTGGTTCCATAGTCTACAAACCTTTTTCCACTCCATGTAAACACAGGAATCACTTTTGAAATTTACATTTTTTTAAATACGTACTTAAAACATTAAAACAACACAAATATTTTGTTTAGAAAAATTAATAAACACTATTTTCACTTTTTCGCCTTTTAAAATGCCTTTTTTCATTAATTTCCACATTTTATGTGTATCTGATTTAAGTTCTCAACGCCTGTTTTAGCAACTGACATTCTGTATGTCAAAATCCGGGGGTCTATGGGGAAAAGAGCAAAAGATATAAACATCACTATACCCGTCTATTTTTTTCTAATTGATTTAACCTGATTTTATTTCTGTCAGTCTGATTTTACTTCTGAGTGCTTCTGTCAGTTTGGGAGCTTATGGATGAGCGAGTCGACTATACCTTTTTGGTGCCATCGCTTTGTATATGGGAATAATTGCTGATGAGCAGTCCATTATTATATGTCAGTGGTCCGCACTAGGTAACATTTTGCAAAATGCTCGAGAAACAATGGAAAAGAAACAGGATCAACGAAAAACAAACAAGGACCAACATAGAAGAGCTGACCCTGACTATGAGTCCGGAGAAATGGTCTGGGTAACGTCACACTCCCGCAGTAAACGCAGCCAACGCTTCACCTCCATACTCGCCTCTAAAAGAGATGGTCCCTATGTCATATTGTGTCATAAAGGGCCTACTTCGTATGAACTAGCAGATCCAAGTAATCCTAAAAATATCATCGGGACATATCATACTTCAGCTCTGTCCAGATGCACCTTGAACGCTGACGCACCGTCACCAGCACCAGTCGCTCCTATACGGAAACGTGGTCGGCCAAAAAGGAAAGTATGAGGATCATCCGTGCTGTTCCATTCGCCGAGACGTCTTCATGAACAGAAGGGGAGACTGTAACACGGCGCCGGCAACCCTTTTAGTTTTAAGAACTTATGTTTGTACTAGTTAGAGCTATAGAACTTTTGGATATAAATAAAGGGCCCGACTTTGTTCAGGCAGACAGTAACATCTTGACTGCTTGGCTCCGAAGTACCGCACTACGGACCGACACCAAGATTGTCTATTTAGAAGTGAACAGTGTGTTTTCTTTAAAATACCCCAATACGCCCTACAAAATGTGTTTTCCACAATTCTTCCAGCTTTTGATAAACGATAATCAAAAAAAAAATTTAGCGGGTCCTGGGTATGGTTGCATTAAATGTGTTTTTGGAGGAAAAGCTTTGGGTCCAACGCAATCGAACAACCTAAAAAAATTAAATTTTGTTAACGTATATCGTTTGGAATCAAACTACATATATATGTATGTACTTAAAGAACAGATTCGAGTTTAATCAGATGTGTGAATGCTTTCTTTTGACAGGCCTCGGATGTCACTATTAGTCCAGTGCAATTAGTAAATCAAATTGCATTTCAAGATGTACAAAATTTTTTTTTGGAATGTACATCTGACATTGTTAAAACCAAGTTTGTGGGGTCGCAGTGTGATGGGAGAAGCCGCCATCTTGAAAAATAGGTAGAGGTCGTTTATACCAAATAACTCGGTTGTGTGCAATGATTGCTGAAAATGATCAATACAAAGTCATCAGAAAATAAAATTATCTACAAAATGAGTCCTCAACGAGGTCTGTAAGTTAATTTGGCTCAAAGTTATGGCCGCTCAAAGTTCGAACGTGTTCGGGTAGTTGAGGTTGAATGCAGTTTTTTGCGATTAACTCGTAAGATATTAATTTGGGTGGGTTAATGCCGATTACCAAACATATAGTGCTAGTGATTACCTTTAGAATAAGTCCTTAGTCATCGTTCTCGCTTGTATAGTTTGCGAGTAATCCAACGCCAAAGTTCGCACTTCACGTGCCTGAAATAACTGATAACGCCATTTTTTTTAATATCTCGTTCACGGTTGCTCATATGATAATGTAGTAAATAGCAGAAATACGGGCATTAAAATATCTTTCAGATGGGCTATTGGCCTAAGCTCTATGTCGTTTCATGTCCGCGACATAGCGGGTGAAAAGTCAAGCGCGAAGGTTGTGTCACTTCTCGACGAATAACTCGCTGCCAGCCAGTTTCGCGTGTCGGATGAATTAGAATTTTATGTATCGGCCTGAATTATCTATATTTTGGGTTTTTTAACTACTTTGGAAAATTATGATAATGGGAAATAGTAGCTAAGATTCATCATTTTCGAGGTTCTAAAATTAAAGTTTTTGATGAGACCTCATATGCGGAAAATAACAAAATGTGAAATGTAAGGTAAAACTTTCTGACGAGACTGCCTTTGGAATCCGGCATCCGGGACACATAACGTGTGCAAAGAAACTTCAGTGAAGGTCAAGTGAAAGCTGTTTAAGAAAAGGTGGTGCGATCATTTTTAAGAGGAGCATTGCAAGAAAAGACAAAGAAAGTGGGAAATTACTGAAAAATTTCTCGACCGCCAACATTCATGTGAGGTGCTACATTCAATACTGGGCTGAAGATGAAGGTATTCTCCCACAAAAAAGTACTCACGTATTGTTTATATTAAAGATTTATCGAAAAAAAAAATATGATATATTGAAAGGGAGTGCTTTAGTTTTCGCGATTCTTAGCTACTACTTCCCATTATTATAATTTTCCAAAGTTGTTAAATAACCCAAAATATAGATAATTCAGGGCGTTACATAAAATTCTAATTCATCCGACACGCGAAACTGGCTGGAAGCGAGTTATTCGTCGAGAAGTGACACAACTTTCGCGCTTGACTTTTCACCTGCTATGTCGCGGACATGAAACGACATAGAGCTTAGGCCAATAGCCCATCTGAAAGATATTTTAATGCCCGTATTTCTGCTATTTACTACATTATCATATGAGCAACCGTGAACGAGATATTCAAAAAAATGGCGTTATCAGTTATTTCAGGCACGTGAAGTGCGAACTTTGGCGTTGGATTACTCGCAAACTATACAAGCGAGAACGATGACTAAGGACTTATTCTAAAGGTAATCACTAGCACTATAAGTTTGGTAATCGGCATTAACCCACCCAAATTAATATCTTACGAGTTAATCGTAAAAAACTGCATTCAACCTCAACTACCCGAACAAGTTCGAACTTTGAGCGGCCATAACTTTGAGCCAAATTAACTTACAGACCTCGTTGAGGACTCATTTTGTAGATAATTTTATTTTCTAATGACTTTGTATTGATCATTTTCAGCTATCATTGCACACAACCGAGTTATTTGGTATAAACGACCTCTACTTCTTTTTCAAGATGGCGGCTTTTCCCATCACACTGCGACCCCACAAACTTGGTTTTAACATTGTCAGATGTACCCGAACAAATTCCAAAAAAAATTTTTTGTACATCATGAAATGCAATTTCATGCCCTTTTTTCGACTAATTGCACTGGGCTATATCCCGGCCCGGACAGGTACCGGTAATGTGTGAATTTACCTTAATACATACATGCACTTTTTAGATGAAAAATCAACAATTTCAATCGCGAATAACTCGGAAAATATTGAGTTAATGAAAGTCATTCATATAACATTTTTTGCTTTCAATTCATGCCGCTATCGATGTCTGCATTTATTTTGAGTGTGCCAAAACCCATCCCCTAGAAGGGGTGGCATTTCCCCCAAGGAAAAAGCAGACATCACCACAATATAACTTTTGTTCGTTGAGATTCTACGTGCTTACTGTCCAAATTTCCCCATTCTGCGATATCGAATTTTTATTAGCTAGTCTGGACTTTAATGGCCAAAGAAACAAAATAAATAATCCCCCATAACCAAATTTTTAAGAGCTATATTACCTCACATTTCAAATCGCAAGAGTATCAGATCTCAAAACATTAAAAATAATGATATCACTTCTGAAGTGCTTTTGGAGAAAGTTTCCCCTTAATTTATACGAAGCAATTACCTCCGTTTTGTGTCACACCCCTTCTTAGTGATTCAGGTGACCCATTGTGCTTAAAAACACATGTCTTTAGAAGCAAAATACAAAGGGGGCATCCTAATTTTTCTTCACTACTAAATTTATGACTACCATAAAAAGTTAACGTCGTAAAATAGACCAAAACAGAAAGAGCGACTGGACAAGGCGAACGGCAAACAAACTTTAATCTACTTTTCTCTACTAATAGAACGAAATGACCAACTCCTATAACAACTTGTTCCATAAAAGTCCGCCATAAATAACAAAAATTACAAAGGGGCGTCGAAGTCCAGAGAGTGGTGAGAAGGGCGACTCCCAGCCTTATCACAACCGAGAGTGGCCTAGTGATAGGGTTCATATGTGACAGATATTTATAGTAGAGTCTTCCATTCTTGTCACGTTTATAGTCAAATATCATGAGCAATGCTGTGTATGGTGAGGATGAGTTTTTTAAGTTTGTCTAAATTTAGTCCACCGTCAGCAAAAATGAAATTGGATTCTCTGGTCTCGGGTGTCAAAGCTGTATGAAAGCTGGAATGGATTGTCTAACCTGAAGGAGCACCCCGCCTCCCTTTTGGCATTCGAAGATTTCTTCCACTACATTTTTAATATTTCCAATTCAAACTTAAGCAAATAAAAGCAATTTTAAATGCGATTACTTCGAAACTACTACAGTCTCAGGTCAAATGTGGAAAACTTTGTGGAAGCGTTTAACGAGTCCACGTCCTGAAACTCTTTCTTCAATAGGGCTTCTCGGTGAGGGTAGAACATTTTTGTAAACTTTTCCCCACGTTTAAAATACAATCTCCTCGTCGTTACTAATTTTAACTTTAATATTTTACCTTTTAGTTTACAGGTGAGTAGTTCCTGGGGGGTTTTATTTTATAAAATTTAGCGATGCTCCGTGTAATATTCAGCTACATAAATAGTCTTTTTCGTTGTAAGGATGGTGCTAATGTTGTTTAAAGTTAAATAACCCTATAATTAAGTTTACTTGAGAAATTGTTTTTTCATCGTTGGAAGAAGAGGTATCGTAGTTAAACCAAGAAGAAGATGAGGACATACGCTTTAACGTATGCTTTTTATACAACATGATAGTTTTCTTGGGTATCATTTCGAATTTTTTGGTCTCAATCGAAAAAAATGTACATACATATGTAGAGAACGGCATATGGGGAATACAATTTTCTTTTACAATTCCAAAACTACCAGATGTTTGCAATTAGCTAATTGTGTTCAATTCAGGATATTACTAAGCGATTTCTAATGTTTTCAATGTGTAACAATACCCCTGCCAAGATGGCAGCACATTACTATTGGGTCTTTATCTCTTAATCGAAATCGTATCTGTGATAAAGAGTACAATGTGTGTGGAGTGATTTTATTTAGTTTTTATGAACGATTTAAAAAAATAGTTGAATTGTATATGTATGTGATGTTGAAGTTGACGGCTGTATGTATGACTGCATCATTGAGTAGAAATGGGTATTGTAGCAAGTTATGTAGAAACACTTTGTTTATAGCTTGGTAAGGAAAATTGTTGTTGACGGCTTTGTAATGGGACTTTTTTATTATCATGCAGCTAACATAAAAGATAGCTATCAGTCCGACATATCATTCGGGTCTTGATGCAAGGTCTAGTAATGAGTTTAGTTTGAAGAATAGAAAAGGATAGGATATCACAGGTTGTTTGAGGGTCCCTTAGCAGATGACAATAAAATTTTCACTAAGCAAGTTTGGAAAGACATAAGGCTTGTGATAAGAGAATAAGTTATGCCTAAAGAATGGCATGGGCAGTGAGGGGTTACGCCTTACACAACCATATGCGACACAGGTACCAGCATATTGTACCAGCTAGTTGTCCCAAAATCAGCCAAAAATGAGCAGGATGGAGATATTTTCTCATTTGCTTTGAGTAGGCCCACGGAATATCTCCAGCTTGTGTAGGGTGCATTGTCTGAAATAACAAAGCGGCCGGCGGTGGTGGATAGGTTTTAGATAAACAAAAATCGTACGCAAAATACTCCCACTTATCTAAAACTGTAAAAGTCAAGGTTCCAGTCCATCAGCTTCCAGAATTATGAGACGTCAAAGTCAAAGCTTTTTTTCACCAACATTTTAACTCTGCTGTAACCAGCCTTTTCTCCTAAAAGTTCGTAGTTAATATATATTTATTTTTACAAAATTGAAAAGCTTGGTCAATTTCCAGTGCTTGGTCAACTTTTAAGCTCCAGCCTTTAGTTTCTTCTTCTTCTTCTTCTTCTTTAAGCTCCTTTAATCCCTCATGGGACATAGGGCGGAAACAGGTGCCCTCCAGCGGACTCTGTTTTGCGCGACAGCTCTCAGCTTCGACCAGGATCTCCCAGCTGTTGCGGCTTCTGCTCGTAGGGTTCTCCTCCACGTTATTCTAGGTCTTCCTACTCGACGGGATCCTTGCAGATTCCAGTCAAGGGCCTGCTTGGCTAGATTTTCGCGTGGCAAGGTGTGACCAACCTAATTCCATTTCCTTCGTCTGATTTGGTCGTCTATCTTTTCTTGGCCGGCACGAAGCCATAGTTCTTCGTTTGAAATTCTATCTTGCCAGCGGATTTTTAGGATACGATGCAGGCATCTGTTGATGAAGACTTGTAGGCGCCCTGTGTTGAATTGGGCGACTTTCCATTTTTCGCGACCATACAAAAGCACTGGCTTAACGTTGGAGTTGAACCGCCGCAATTTGGTGTTAGTTGAGATCTCCGTTGATCTCCATATGCGGAACAGGCATGCATATGCGCCTCGTGCTTTATTTATTCTGGAACTGACATCTTCTTCTGCACCGCCATTTTCGGTAATAATACTACCGAGGTAGCAGAATTTATCGACCAGTTCCACGTCACGGTTATTCAGCACAGTCCGTTCAATGGTGTTTGCATTTATCCGCATTTCTTTAGATTTAGTTGGATTTAGCCTTAAGCCTGCTGGACTACTTTCTGTTGCCAAATTGTTAATTATGTTTTTGAGGTCCTGGTGTCTGTGGGCCAGCAAACAGATATCATCTGCGTAGTCGAGATCCTTAAGGCGGCCTAGCAAACCCCATTGTATGCCGCCTGTTCTACTATCTAGAGCGCCGATAAGGATGTCATTTAATACTATAAGAAATAGTAAAGGCGAAAGTAGGCATCCTTGTCGTACTCCTGAACTCACCTCAAAGCTGTCGGATAATTTTCCAACTCTGCATTTGGAATTGTTATATAGGGCTTTTATCAAATTTATTATTTTATCAGGCAGTACACGTCGCCGTAGTGCCGTAGTGGTAGCCGATTTAGGGGTGGTTTCAACCCTTTAGGATCACCCCTTATCATAAAGTTCGCGTTGATTTAGTACAAATCAACCACCTTCGCAAATAAATATTAAAAAAAGTGTATTTCATTGCATTAGTTTTCATTACTATCGAAATAATCGCGAAAAACCCCTAAAAAGGGGTGTTTTTTGCATTTTTAAGGGTGACGCCCATGTTTTAGGACCGCAGGACCCCGATTTTCGTGATCAGCGACCCCAAAAACCTTTAGGGTTCGATTTTCTTAACGGTTTGAATGGACTATTTATCTGTTTTCAGCAAAAGACTTTTATTTTTATATTTTAAAAATAAAAGTCTTCAAAGACTTTTATAGAAAAAACTGGAAAAATAAAAATCTTAGAAAGACTTTTATGCAAGACAGTCTTTTTTAACAGTTATTTTTGATTTTAAAAATAAAAGTCTTCCCATAAGAGTTTTGGAAGACTTTAAAAATAAAAAACAAAAATAAGAGTTTTTAATGACCTAAAACTTTTTTAGTTAAATATAACTGTTATTGTTTATTTAAAAAATTTAAATTAATTTTAACTATTAAACTTGACTTTTATAATAAAAGTCTACAATTTAAAAGTAACCCCACCACCGCGTAGAACTCGCTACTCTGAGTATCCAGTATAAATTTTATGCAGATCAGACAACATTTACTATTTGATTTTTTAAGTCAAAAATACAAATATAACAGTTATTTACGATCCCTGGTAGTAATACATAACATAAAATATTTCTTGGAGCAATTTGCTTCCATTTAATTTTTCATTCTCGGAATGAATGAATTTTTACCTAACAGTAGAGGCTAGAAAAAAGGCAAGGTCTTTTTATTAGTTAATCTCAGAATTTAAAAATTATTATTATTATTATTTTTTTTTTTGAAAATAAAAGTATAATTATTAAATTGTAAGGGATGCAATGCATCCCTTGCTTCCACAGACGCCACGCCACTGGTATCTACACAGGAGGATCCTACAGATACAGGAAAACTTCAACGAAGAGAGAATTAGGCAAGCCTACAAAGGATTCAATAAGAAATATGAATAATAATTATAAATATGTAGAAGAAAAATTACTAGAAGTAATACAGGGTGTATCAGTGAAAATGTCGAAACGCCTGGCTGTGGATTGGTCTTGGATAGATGACAACAGTAAAAGTCAAAGTTTCAACGCATCAACCTCCAGAGTTATTAGTCGTCAAAGTCAAAATTTGGTTATTTGACGGCTGGCGCAGAGACAATGCTCAACGTTCGGAACTGGAGAACAGCTGCAAGGAACCGTCAAACTTGGAGAAATGCCCTAGAGAAGACCAAGACTTGATTTGCAGCGCCATTGGATGGATGGAATATTTGTTTCGTCGAAACATTCGTAAAATCTTATTTTACACATGACTTGTTTTGATTACTTTTTCGACTTCGTTCCCTGAGGCTATTGAATGACTTATATTATATAGTAAAAAATTTAAAATGTTTTAATTCTTTATTTCTTTTACAACTACTCAGAGCATTTGCTGGAAAACTAACAAACCTTTCGTAAAACTCGCAGCATTTCAGACGCCACCAGTTATTCAAAGTCGAGTTAAAAATTTTGGAACAGAGCTATTCAGGGTAATATTTTAATTTGTTCTTAGCTTGATTTATACGTTACAATGACAAACGATTTTTAACACAAATAGCTCACAGAATAAAACTAAAACGAATCGAATAGGTGACTCGTTAACCGCAAATGAGACTTTCCTTAAAATGATTAAGAAACAAAGTTAAGGAGTCACTTCGTTGTTTCTTCCTTCGAATTTTCTCCTGATTCATTTATCAAGTTCACTTCTTTTTAAAGTACGGGGCACACAAAGGATACGTAATTTTCTCTCCGGGTTGTTAATTAATGTCTTACATTTGTTATACTCAGGAAGGGATAATAAATTCTTTTGTTTAAGATTTCTATCCGTCTAAGCTTGTAGTTGAATGAGAAAACGAAAATGATTTTATCCTTTTGTTAAGTTTCTATTTAATTACTTTTGATAATTAGCAGATTTTCATGGACTTTCAACATCAGTTTTTCAAAGTCACTAGCAGGATTTCCAAACCAGAATGAAAAGAAATTGTATCTTTTCTTTCGAGTATATGCAAAAAAGAAATTAATGAAACCTGAAATTTCACCTGTTGTTCTCGAAACGAAGGGCCATTTATTAAATGGGGAAATATTATGGTCTTCTACTATTAGCTCAGAGATTGTTTGCAGACCTGTTGATAAAGTTAGTCCTACTAGCGAAATTTACCTGGCTGTTAGCATTATTAGCAAAATGTACTTGTATTTTCGTTGGCATCAATATGTTTGTTTCATAATAAATCTCAACACTGTTATTTTGAGCCGCATACTTTTTACAACATTGGTAGCCATAAACTTTCTTTTAATTGTTGAAGTGACTCTATAGACTAAGGCTTAAAAATAAAATCCACTGCAATATTGCAATATTTGTTAAAGAAAACATATATAAAACAAGATTTTTCGAGCAACTGGATACAAACATTTGTACTTTTATATTCCGATGTTATCGTCACACCTAGGGCTGCCACCCGTCCTAGTTTGGTGGCAGTCCGGGCGAGGTTTAAAAGTGTCAGGGGAAACCCGATTAATTGAATGATAAGCAATAAATTAAAACAAATCTTATATAGAGAAAGTTAAAACGAGTCAGATAACAAAACAAAAAACTTTATTTATGCGTTTTGGCATACAGTGTAGGGCTGAAGTCTACATACATTTTATGAACTGTGCTGTATGTAAACTTCTGTCATGTAAATTTCTTTTTATTTATTTTGTATATTTCTTTGATGTAGGAGTGAAATAGTTTGTGCTTGTTTTTCTTTAAACAAAGATATGTATATACAACTGTTTCGATATGACGCAGTGGATTGGACAGTTTTCCGGACCCAAATATTCACTTAATTAGATTAGACTGATCACTACATGTCAGTGGCAAGATTAGGCAAAAGAAAAAAAGGAGAAAAAAGTACTTGGCTTTGCCGCGACTCGAACCCACGACCACTTTCCTATGATGATTGACAACCGGGGATTTACCCTATTCGAACACACGATATATTGATAGTTCCACTTCAAATAAGGTTGTTAAATATCAATGGCATTTTCTTTCAATTTAATTTGACATGAATTTTGGTTTGTCACTTTAGCAAATATAATAAATAAGAAAAGCACTTTCATTAACTTTGTTTTATTAAACTACAATTCACAATTGGTTTACACTTTAGAATTTCACAGCTTAAAGGTTTTGATTTTTCAGTAGACAATTTATTTCACAGTTTAAAAGATTGATTTTCAGTTTAAAAGATTTGATTTTCAGTTGACAATTTTCTCACTCACCAAGTTGTAACTTCAAAAGGAACTGATCAAAGAAGAAAAAAACGTTATCTCATCCTCTCTTTATATCACTTCGATCCTTTGCCTTCTAGAAATTTCCATCTTCATGTTCCGTTTTAGAGTCCTTTTGTAAGGGGTAAACAATTGGCGATCGTTTCGGGGGATATTTTTTGCTTCCCCCTGGGTGGAGCTTCTTCCCTTTACGTTGTGGATTCTAGGACTGTGGAACTTGTTATCCGAGACACAATGTGTAATTGGATTTATATTGTTATTGTGATGTGATATAAGTGAGGATGATTTGTGCTTTTACTTAAATTAAAAGTGGATAAAATTATGACAACTTGGTGAGTGGAATTAGTTACAATACGTTATAATGATGTTAGAATTTATAAGATGATTTTGTTATGGCTTCTGCTGGAGGTTGTTGACCTTCGGTAAGTGTTTGGTCTTGACGGCTGCACCGAACAACAACAATAGCCGAACTTCAATTTTTCTCGAATATTAATATATGTATTAGGCGAGGAAATATAGCAGGCAACCTTAAATTTTTTGTGCAGTGTGTCAAATTGAGATGGGTTTTTTTTGCAATGTGTTATACTTTTTTTGAAATTGCATTGCTGCATCGAAAAGTGCTTTCTTTAAGTGTATCTTTATGTAAACAAACCTTGCAACTTGATTTTGACCCACTTCCATATAATCGATGAACTTCAAATTTTACACATTTTGTAAAAGAATCAAGATCGATGTCTTCCGCCATTTTCATGATTTAAAATGACGCCGTACAGTTTACTAACGTCGTTTAAACAAAAAAAAAACGGTTCAACCGAATTTTATGAAAATCTTTTCAGATCATATTTTGGTTAATACTCTTCGAACGGCACTTCAACTAAGTCAATAACTTTTATAGTTCGCGCGATATCGTGCAGTTACAAAAATCACTTACGTCATTTAAACCAAAAAACCGCCCGACCGAATATTATAAAAATCTTTTCAGATTATATTGTCGCTAATACGCTTCGAACGGCATCTCAAGTAAGTCAATATCTTTCGTGGTTCGGGCGATATCGTGCAGGTACAAAAATCACTTACGCCGTTACGCCGCTTAAACAAAAAAACTGCTCGACCGAATTTCATGAAAATCTTTTCAGATCATATTTCGGTTAATATGCTTCGAACGACACCTCAACGAAGTCGATATCTTTTTAGGTGCGCGCGATATCGTGCAGGAAAAAATGACCACATACGTAGACACACACATACTTCCTCCCAATTTATTGCTTAAAATGCTCCTGGGACCTTGAAAGATGAAAATACGTCGAAATTTCGATTTC